>JAOXYM010000022.1:9210446-9224425 GCA_028567055.1 Leptatherina wallacei
ACACACACACACACACACACACACACACACACACACACACACACACACACACACACACACACACACACACACCTGCTTGTTATGTTATTCATAAGGTTACTTAATTTCCTCTATCATGCCATATTTAATCTGCAATCAGTCACCGATTATTATTTTATTTTAGCCTTTCACCCAGTAACATGATTTGTAAACAATTTATTCCAACTGATAAAGTTTCTGAGGAGAGGAAACCTGATTGTGTTCCCTCCTCCTTCCCCACAAACAGAAATTACATCCTGACGTTTAGACTACCAGCTTGCTGCTGGTTTACGGACCTCAAAATCCCTTTAAAGATTTATGTGATGATGATGATGATGATGATGTAGGGGAAGGGGGGGGGGGGTCATGCTCGTGACATAGGCTCCTTGTTTTTCTACAAAGCACAGCAGTAAATAACTGGATTACCAAATGGTTTGTTAAACAGAACCATGAAAAAACTTGTTGAAAGAAACCAGGCACTTAGAATAAATACTAAAAGCAGGATAACGATTTATGACACCAAAAGGTCATTTCGACCGATCAGATTGACGAACCCCTTCCAAACAAAAGAGATGGTCGAATCAAAGTGGTGCGAAGGTTCTTCGAGCAGACTAACACTCTCCATGCCGTTTGTAGCTAGCCAGAAGGAAGTACGGATCACCTGTCTATTTTCTGCTGTGAAGCCTTGCTCTCCAGCACCAGTTTCTCGTTGGTGATTTCAAGCTCTCTGGCAGTCACATCCAGCTGTTCGTACACTTTTGCATGCTGCTCGTTCATCTCCCTCAACATTTCCAGCTGCTTGGACAGGTACTGCAAGAAAAGAAAGAAAAAAAAAACACTTCATATCAAAATGACAAGATTAGTGAGGTGATTTTCCAGCCAAGGCTGCTGAAATGTTCAAATCCAGTACATGTGGGATGCAATTATTAACAATATAGAGTTTTATATAATTAATTGAGTACACAAAAGGACATACAGTCTGATATTATGGAGTTGAGTGGGAAAAAAAATTAATAAATAAAAAAAGGTGGGAGACCAATAATCTGATTGTTCCCATGGGGCTGTTAATTGCAAAGCTTTGTTTATGCAGCCAAGGCTGCCGAAATTAATCTAATGCAATGTTATTTGTGCATGAGGCCTTACGGTGAGCAGGTAGCAGATAATAAACTGTGCATTTTTAGATGAATGCATTACATCTTTGCAGCCTAGTCACAACTGAGATGATTTTTTGGTCGTTTTGCAGCTGAACAAACTGTCCTACAACAAAACCTCTCATTAACAAGGAATCCATTTTCAATTGATTCCTATGAAAATCTGCAGCGATCATTTTTTAAAGAAGAAAATTAGGCTTTAATTTTTATGCAAGTGCAGAAAAAAGTTCAACAAACAATGAGTGACTGATGATGAGGCTTGAAGAGCATCACAAACAATATTCATTTTGTCTCTGAGAGACCAATTTAGATGGTTTTATCTTGAAGATATATATAATGAGGAAAAGTTTCGAATTTGACAAAAACTCAAACTGGCATTTTCAAAGAAAATCTGGGACATGAACTGGGAGACTGAGATGAGAACTAAATGACCCAAATCCTTTAATGTTTGTTTGCACAGTTCTGGTCCTCTCTGCTATTTCTGTCCCTCTTTCTCTCTCTCTCTGTCATACTCATAACAATACAATAATTACCCTGACATACAAAGAGTTGATGATGATGATGATGTCAGCCACACCACATGTAGAAAATCTGTTCGGACTCCACAGGCTTGTGTGTGCAGAATTACAATCCCTGGTACAAACATACCTCTATCTCTTGCCCTTGCTCATCATTGTTGATGTACATCTGTTGAAGGGAGTCCTCCAACTCTTTGTTACGCTCCAGGAGAGTCTTGCCGAGCTCCGCTGCTAAGTGCAGGTCTGATATCAGCCCAGACAGATGGACGGACGGACATGAAAACAGCAGACAGTAATGAGTACAGGAAGTGCTCATGGCGGCTTTTGAAATATGACAGTCAAGAAATGATCAGAAAATAATTGAACCACATTTATTCATATCAAATTAAATTTGATCCTGTCTGATTTATTCCCTTAAATGATCTTGAATCATCTCCTTTTCAAATGAGATACTAAACACAAGGAGGTGAATCTGTACATGTAAAAATAGAAAATATGAACAAATACCATTAAGTCAACCACACAGTTCCTGGAAAAACATTGCCTGCCATCCAGATTATTTCTTTTCCACTTATGACTCCATAGAAGAGAAATTCTGGGTAATAAACTGACCTGCTTGCAGAAAATATGACAAAAAAAAAGTAAAGAAGTGTTGAATACCTTAATTTTTCATCTAACAGACATGGGAAAGTGGCTTTATTTCAGCATTACCACAATCTGTTGTCTCACATGTGAAGTTTCTAGTTCCGAACAACGCGGATGCAACTTAAATGCATCTCCGCTCACTTTGCTCGAGCTCTGATTATATTGACACAAACAAACTGAGCACACCGGGAGCTTAAGCAATGAGATATACTATAGGGAACATTTTCACAGTTGCTGATATTTGGCAAGCTTTCAGCATTCATTATTCATCTCCTCGGCTGAAACTAGACTACATAGGAGGAAGAGGAGGAGAATTCTGTCGAATGGGCATACTCAGCCCACAACAAGACAGCAGTGGAGGAGTGGAAAGACAGGAAGAAACAGGGAGCCTTTGACATCCGTTGCTGGACATGTTTAATCACCACGGTGTGGTCAGCAATAACAGGAACACACACACATGCAGAATCGTTGGTGTATGAAATGAATGAAAAGGGTTCAATATGATTAACTGTTGATTTATGGTAATCCAGCACTCCTGAAGGCAGCAGAAATCCTGATCTAAAAAGCTTTATTAGTTTACGCAGTGTGCATCTCTGTTGTCACATTTGTCTCCAGCGCAGCTCAGGGAGGAAGGGACAGGCTGTAATTTCCTGTTTCTAAAAAGCAGAGCTGATGACACTCTGCCCCGAACCACTGAGTGCTGAAGAGTCTAGTGAAAGTGGATGCAGAGAAAGCACAGCAAGCCTTCGCCCTCAGGTCTAACCGCTTTCTGCAGCTGCGGCTGACACGTGCCAAATTATGTAATCCCTGAATTTATGTGCACGGAGGAGAACAGCAAGAGGAGGAGGCTGAGGAAGAAACATCGCACTCGAATCACTCTCTGCTGTGTTTCTCCTCTCTGCACATCCTCCCATCCCTGCGATGCTCTGTGATGTGTGAATCACGCTCAGTCACAAGCCCCTGATGCTGCCACACAAACACGACATCGCCATCTGTACGGGCACACTTCAGATGTTTGCAGATCCTCGTGAACTCATGGGAACAACAACCGGAGCAGGCAACACAGAGGTTGCATAAACAGCATAGTTTCTGGGGTAAAATAATAATGCCCGACTATGACGTGTGTTTGAAGCAGACTGCAATTATACTTCCAATCTGACCCTAAAATCCTGAAATCTCTGATCCTTACTGAGGAGGTTTTGTCTGGGGCTCCCTAATCAGCTCAGCCAGAGGGGAGGTGGAGGGGCTTAATGACTTCAGTAAAGAAGTTGAGTAATGCCAAAATTAAATACAGACCCACAAATACTGCACGTATACACGTATACACACACACACACACACACAAATCCACCTGTCCCCTTCTATGATTGTATGCAACGATATGAGACGCAAAGCTGCTTTAGTTCTCTGGGTCAGCAGGTAATCAGTACATGGGGTGATGCTGAGGCCTGCCCTGCACAAGAGCACACTTATCACTGCTCTGAGATGGACCGTCTCAGTGAAAGTAGATCCATTTAAGTCATTACTGAGAGGACTGATCGCACTATTTTACACGAGTGCAGAGGGGGTGAAACAGCAGCCAAACAAATCTGATGCCTTTCCCCGTCTGGTTAGCGAGGATGTGGGCTTTTCCACAATCTGAGCTTTTCGGTGTGCATTGCCAAAATTCACCAGGCACAACTTAACAGAGTGCTTGTAGTGTGTTTGTGATAGAAAATGTTGCAGAAAGGAGTGGCAGGATGTAGATGTGACACTGTTGGGAAGGGGCAGAAACAGAGGCAGCATTCACTCAGTCAGACAGCAGGACTATTCTGAGAAGCAACACTGACAAGATCAAAATAATTGGCAGAGAATCAGAGCAGAGATGAAGGGCAGGCTTTCTCTAGATTCAGCTGTAGAGACGTTTTATCATAAGGAGAGGACGTGTGGATGAAATCTTCCCATCTACCTCCTCCTCCATGACTTTCTTTTTTTATATATATATATATATATATCAGTGTTCCTGGTGTTTATGACTCCATTTAAAGCTGAAATATATAAGAAATGATGCCTCACCTTGCTCCAGGTCCCGCTGATCGTACCACGGCTCCTCCTCCTCCGTGACAAACTCCTCCATCCTTCCCGCACGAAGCATCGATGCAGGTGGACTTCTTCTCCGCCGGCGATGTGGTCTGCTGTGCTACACGCCGACGAGTCGCCCGGAAGTGATAACAAACAAAAGCGGCGTTGCCTCCCCTAGCGTGTAACCCCTTTACGGAAAATGACTTAAACAGCAGTACGTCAGCTTTCTGGAGTCTGGACCATCTGCAGACCTCCAAACATTCAGACCCGCAGACATGACATTAATCAGACACAGCAGCGGCCAGTACAGCATCACAGTTTCTTCTACGAGACTGACAACCTGCTGAAAGCCCACTGGTCAAATACTGCTGCTGGTGCGTTCAGGTGCTGTGGGAAATATTGAATTGGGAAAAAAAAATATTCATGATTTCTGTTTTTTTTTTCTCAAGAAGCTGACACTGGTCCACCGAAAATATATCTTATGCAGTCATAAAAGCGTAAAAAAAAGTCGAATTGGTTAATGAAAGTGTGCAAATTAATAAAGAAATAGTTGATATTATTTATGTTGCAGGTTTTTATCATTTGTTTATTTTAAGCCTCTTGTGGTCATTTTTAAAGATGGCTTTGATAGAGAAAACTGAGATATTTCAGAAGCTGTGGACGGGCATATTTATGCTGTTACTCTTAGCTAAAGCTAACTAGCTTAGCTTTTATTTAGCTTAACACAAATAAACTTAACACAAAAAGTAGGAAATCTGTGATTGGTTGATTATTTCCTTGTAACAATGCTTGGTAATTAATCATATACAGTTATACTGTCATTTCCCTCTTAAATAGTGCCATATTTGAAAGAAAATTACATTTGTGGGATGAGCAGTGGATTTGAAAATGTTGAACAGCTTATTTCAACTCATTTTAAATGGACTCCCAAACTGACAGAGAAATTGATTTAGGCAGATTATTCAAGCATGTATCTGCTTTTACTCTCAACCGTCTGAGGCAGATTTACTAATTAAGACTAAGAAAATGTTGTACCTTGTTCAACATACTAACAGTCTGCCAGCCTGTACTTTACCAGCCATCAACAGGAGTCAAGCCAGGAGCCACTCATGGAGAAATCCTTTAGTTTAGACTAGGGTTTGGCAGATAAATCTAAATATTGATAGTATCGATACTAAGGCTAGTAATGGTATCGTTCGATACTGACTACAATGGTATCAGCAATACTTGGCCTGGATATACTTGGTATCGGATCGATAACAACATTTGCAGTATCACTCAGCCCTAGTTTAGACAGAAGCACCAGATGTTTTATTCTACTTCAACAGAGTAAAATTTGCATATATTCAAATTGTTCTGTTCTTTACCTTGTGGTAGGAAGGATTGTTTTATTTAATATAAATATTGTTTTTATGACATAAAGCACTGTGCTGCTTTGTGGCATGAGAACAGCTATATGAATAAAATTTGATTTAATTTGAACACTGCCTGGTTCCTGAATCTGCGAGCTGCTAGATCTGTCGGTTTAGTCATACCTTGTGCAACTGTAGCAGTGCTGAGCAAAAATACATCCTCCCTACAAGCCATCTTGTGAGCACATTGTTAGAGGTAGATAAGAATCCTAAATTGAGGGAATAACTCAACCTTCTTCTCAACTAATATTTGAGGCAAGGTCCACAGCTGGCGTTCTAGCTGAGTCTGTATCAAAACGTACAGTCAGAGCCACAAAGCCAGAGCATCAACACTAAAAAGCACAAAAAGAAAATGTTTTCTGATGTTAATAGATCCCATCCAGATCCCCATTCTCTCAATCTAATACTAGCAACCCCCCCCAAAAAGCAAGATTGTTGCATATTTGAATGTTTGAAACCTTATTTTTAAATTTCTGTTTGCAGGAGGAGCAGCAGGGAAAAGGTCCTAAAATGCTCCATTCGTGCACAGATAAACTCAGACGGACATTTTAGATGTGATAATGACAAACAGACTTAGCAGGTAATGTTTATCATTTGGTATGTGTGATACTAACATTTGTTTGTAAGAACACATCTGGAGGATCTCATCAGGTTGATCTTTTAATAATAATTAAAAAAAAACCTTCATCTCAGTGTGTACTCAGATTGGAGGAGGATCAAAGGTAAAGATGATAGAGGTGGAGGCTTGGTCAGATCCTCCAACAGTAATTTTATAACCTCCTGGTGAATGGAAACTACTTCTTCCCACTTTGTTCCCACCACAGCCTGTCAAACTTCATAATGATCCCCTTTTTAAAAGCTATTTGAGTCTGAATTTGATATACGATAGGACGGGCTGACATCTGGACTCCTGCAACACATGAAGATATTACACTGCTTCTCAACCTCTGACATCCCCAATCCAACACCAAACAAAAACTAAACTATGAACAAGATAACACTAATGGTAACTATTCTTATATTGTATATGAAAATATAGCACAAAACTGATGAGATCAAAATATCATTTAAAAACCTTTAGCCTTCATCAAAGAATACTGACACCTTTCCCTGTTATTTGATACATGAGAATACTGTTGGACATATTGCTAATGAGGGGCTCCTCTTCTTAGGCTACTGCACCCTGCCATCCAACCCCAGATGAGAAATTATGAACGGCATGGCTATTCTTGATTGTTTGCAACTCAAACAAGGAATGGCAATCTACAATACAAAGCTTTATAGCAGATGAGTAACAAATGAAACTTAATATTTAGGTCCCATGTTCCTCTTCAAGCCCAGGGGCCATGTGAAAGTTACATTCAGTGATTCAAATTCACATATCTGATTACCCACTTTAAGTAAATTGAGCAAAATAACAGACCATCAGATGTAAAACAGAAAATAAGCCATAAAATATTCCCTGAATGACACTGAAACAGATTTGGTCACTGATCTAGCTCCGAAGATAAACCGTTCATGTCATCAATATACCATCTTTGATAAATGTAGAGGGGAACCCAAAACAAAAACAAACAAAAATGGGTTACAATCAAGCAAGAGAAACAGCAAATTAGGAAAATAACTTACACAACTCTGTCATTAAAGAAATACAATTCAATAGAACAAAACACTTCACTCATTTTATTCATTTATCTATTAGGACTAGAAAATTCCCTCATAGCTAGATAGATAGAAAGTCATTATTAAACAGGTTTTGAAGGCAGGAAATCATGAAAAACTTGTTAATTATCACAACATTTCTATTTGACCTGTTTTATCAAAGGTCTGAGAGAAGTTGTGGCAACACAGTTGACCAAACATTTCGAGCCAGATGCTAGCTCTATGTAGATGACATGGTTATATTAACTGCAATATCACCGAGCAAGGCAGCTGAGGTGCTAACGACCTGCCTGGATAATGTCCATTGATGGCTGGGGACATATTAAATAATTTTACACAATAATGAAATCTTGGAGGTCACAGTTTAAAAGAGTATAATTTACTGAACTTTGTTTTCTCAAATGGCAACATAATGTTGCACCAGAGTCTCTTTCAGGACTTCCAGGAACAAAGAAAGACATGAAAGGATCAGAATGACCAGGGACAAATCTAATCTACGATCTCTTCCACCTCTGATAGCTTTGAAGGAAAATTGCTCCAGCTTTCTGCAAGCATCCATGCACGAAACACACATGGCAATCTGATTATATAGAGCTTAGTCAAGCAGATGTAAATCTTCATGTACTCATTACTTCAGTTTGATGTGTTCTCTATATGCTTCTTACATCCTGTAAATCCTGAAATTAACATTTCTTTGAGTCTTCTAGCCTCATTTGACAGCAGTGAAGACATTTTTTGAGGCCGCCAGCTGAATGGAGCAAGAACTGTGTCACTTTCAGCTTAGAGTCTATTTTAGAAGTGAAGGCTGCAGTTACACTACTCCAAACACTCTGTCAGTCAATATTAATAATGTTACCTGAGTCCCCTCTTTAGGCTCTGAGGTGCATAACAAGGACAGCTGGAGGGTTGTAGAATGTGTGAAGAAGTAAATATGAAGTATTATAAACTCTTTCCCTCCCAAAAATAAATCTGGTATGAACATTGACAATACAAATGATTAGCTCACCACTCCAGGTTATTAAAAATACACACCAGTGGTTTATCAAGCTGATTAATTACATGCATTGCAGGGTTTGCTTGTTTCTTTAAAGATTCCCTTTGCATCTATTGCCGTTTTCCAGCAAATATTTAAAAAAAAAAAGGTGTGGCTCAAGACTTTTGCACAGCAGTATAGAAACCTGGCGTAAAGAGAAACAATTAGCAAATAAAAATCATATGAAACTTACTTCAGTTAATAATGTACAAGAACATAACTTCATATGTGAATATAGGTTTCCTCTTTTTTCATTATTACTGTTCTATGTATTAATGAAACTAGTGTAGGATAGAAGCTGTAATTTACAGAGTTTTCCTGAAGGCAGCACGGATGGAGATGATGTCACCATTTATTTGTTCCACCCTCCTCGCCCACTGTCACAGTAAGTTTCAATGAAGACATTAGAAGATAGAATGATAGAAATATCTAACGCTTAACCCATTTTTCTGTTCAGCATAGTTTATTGTAAACACTGAGGAACTATTTGTGTCCATGAGTTCTTCATGTAAATCTTCCACTTGACTGTAGAGATGAAACTGATCCGTCACAGCCCTGAGAGGCACTATACCCAACATGAGTAGAAAAATAAAACATCAGGAACACAGATTCTGTCACAGCTCAGAACCACTGTAACTACAGCGGTTTTAAATGAAAGAAAATTGATGACAAACAGTATGAAATCACTGTTTCTTGTCTTGGTGTTTCTGCTCCTGGTTTGAGCACACACACAAACACACACACACATACAAATACGCACAAAAAACAAAAGAAAAAAAACACAAGGAGCAGCTATTAAAATGTCTGTTATGCCCCTCAAAACAGAACTCTGTTTCATAGTAAGCATTAAAATAAAACTTTGTGTTATTCTCGTGTATTTCAAATGCTATGCATGTATTTATTTACTAGATGGATTAGTAAATTATAGAATCATCAAAATGATGCAAAATATCTCCAAGGACCAAACATCAAAAATTCAGGCCTACTGTGCAAATGCAATAAAGCTTTAGGATTCTGCTAACTTATCAGAAGTTCTCACATGTCATTTTTCAAGACATTTACTGAGTGTTAAGTGAGTGACCAGATAATGATCTGTACATTTCCAGCCACCATTCCAACAGTATGCTTTGACAAGGCAACGTCATTAAGTGTAATCTATTAGAGATCTCTGTGTGGTCTGACACACACATGCAAGGACCTAGAAGGATAACCCCCCCACCAACTTGCTCCAACCTCTCCATGAACACCATCAGGTTAAACTGTTAATGTGTCCAGTACTCAGATCCAATCACATTCCCATCTGCCTGCACTGTGTGTTTAGTGCTTTTAATCTTTGCTACAGCAACATAATTCATCCTAAAAAAATTCAACTGCTAAAGATCAGCATGCTAACATGCTGTCATGTACATTTTCCTTATGTATGGCAGACATTTAGACTTGTCACAGCAGAAAAAACTGCGTGAAAATCTTTCCATTAAATTCCAGTGATTGTGCCATTAAGCCAGAACGATGAAGCTGATTTAACAGTGCAATGAAGTGAAAATAGCTGGATGGATAATGGCTGTTTCGGATGTTATCACTTACATCTGCGTTTCTCTTGCTGTGATGAGTCAAAAAGCCTGATAGAAAAAAATGGATATGTTGAACTACACCTCCAAGCACCACTATGTCTACATACAGCTTGATAGAACTGTTATGATGGCTTTAGTCTTATTGTTCAAAGCAGCATTTGGTCTGTTCGCAAAATCAGCTGTGTATAAAAAATCCACTCACAGTTTACAGCAAATAAAAGTTTAAACGGACATCAAAAGTACTAAACTATGTCTCAAAGTACAAACAGAAATGCAAAGTGCACAGAATTCTTTTAGCAAATGGGCTAAAACATTAATAGCACCTGTAAAAAGACGATGCACACGGTCCTATCTCTGCTCTCCGAGGCCCTAACGGCTCAGATTTTATTGCTAATTTATTGAGAAAAGCTAATATAGCAGCAATCGGCCTGAAACAAGCAAAAAAAACTGCTTAAGCTGTGAAGAAGTACTGGAAAAATAGAAGCTTATAGGCACTGACAAAGAAAAAGGCTTTGACCCTGATAATGACTACAAATTTCCCATCACTCTTTGTTCCCTGTAGTTATAAGGCTGCGGGGTCGTTTAAGGTGCTTCCAGTCGGCCTCGCTCTCACAGCGCTGCACTCGGCTGAAGAACATCTTGATGAGCGCCTTGGCTTCAGATTTAACTGTGGACATAGAACAGAGTTAGAGAGGACGTCACTAAAACTAACAAAACCAAATACTGAGGCATTTTATGTTATAATGCTCTGCTTGCCTTGGTCTTTCCCCCGACTCCTACTCTCTGCCAGTAGGTGAGACAAGTGGCGAGCGAAAGACTTAAATAGCTCCTATGAAAGAAGATATTTATCAAATAAATAGCTAAAAAGTATAAATCATTGAACAATACTGCTGTCCTGCAACCACACTACTACATACCTTAGTGGCAAACCTTCCCTGAGTGTAAAAGGGGTCCAGATAACGGACCACAATATCAGCTGCTTCTTTGAGTGTCGCAGGTTTCTGAGGCTCGCTGACCGGCTGCAAGGCTCTCTCCTGCACGTTGGGGTTGAACGTCACTTTTCTGCTGCTCCCATCGGCGGGCCGCCTGCGCTTCGATGGAGGAGACAACCCCCCGTCTGCTTTCACATCGTCTTTGATCTGGAGACATTCACACGTGTTATCAGTCACTGATCAGGAAGTCTAATATCTGACAGGAAACGGTGCATACCTCTTGATTTAAAGCAGGGTTAGCTTCCTCCTCAGGTTTGTTTAGTCTGTATGGGAGGTAACAACTCAGTTAGAGATGACTCAACACTTTACCTACAAAGTTTTGAAAAAAAGAAAGAAAAGAAGGTATATTACTGTGAGACAGGTGTCATATCCCCTTGAGACGTGTCTTCAACCAAATTCAAAATCTCCACTTCTTCAGCTTCCTCCTTTTCATCGTCAGGTATAACTATTACTTCTGTTTTGGTTTCTACCAGGATCACATCCTGAGACTCTGACGCCACAGAAGCCGGCGAGTGTTGCCCCTGGCTGGTGTCTTCTTCAGAAACCACAGTGGAAAAATTAAGTAATGAATCATCCACTTCCTCAGGCGGCTCTGCCTCCTCACAACTCTCTGTTGTCAGTTTTTTTGCAAAGTACTGCGAAATGTTGCGAGAACTCTTTGCCGCTTCTGCGATCTTCTGCTGCTTCTTGCTCACGGCTCTCCTTCCTTTTGTCGGGCTGTTCAGGGAAGCGCTGATGGCGCTCGCTCTGGCTCTGATGGAGGATGATACAGCCGGTGTTGTTTCGGTGGTCGTCTCCTTCATTCTCTCTCCAATCCCACGGGTATCTGAATCTCCTGAGTGGTCAATGAAAAATCCACCGCCTTCCATCCCTTTGTTGGACACCGAGGTTGACATGGAGTCCTTAAGCAGCTCTTTGGCAGCGAGGAAGGGGTTAGAAGAGCCCCTTAGACCTGCCCCAACTCTTTTTCGCTTCAGCTGGACGAACAATGAAAAGTGGGAAAACACGAGTGGTTACTCGAGTGGTGGCAGTGTTACAATCTGCTTTAAATGTGTTCACATATTCTTTTCCCTTAACTTGAAGGGAAAATAGGTGCGAGTGTGTCAAAAAGCACTCTTACCGAGTAGATCTCAGATGCAGAGGTGAACCCCTGCAGCTCCTCGGGAAACGAGGAAGAAGAGGAGGATGCATCTTTGAGTTCTGTCTCAGCTTCTCTTGAGTCACTGCAGCTCTCGTCGTGTCTTTTGTCTCCACCCGCCGAAGCAGGTGCTGCTTTTGTCATTTCTGATACCTGATATAAGACAAGATGAATTAGGCATAAGGATTCTTAGCTTTTGGGGGGGGGGGGTTAATTTCCTCCACAACAATAAGATCAAACTTAGTATTTACCTTCTTTACGATGGCTGCTTTGTACAAATTGGAGGATTTGCTGTTTTTGAAGACCTCATGTTCAATTTCCACCGCCAACGACAGACTGCCATAGCTGAGAGATGAAGAGAAGATACAACCAATGCAAATGTTTACAGTAATGTATCCATGTATAAGCAGAATGGTTGAAGAGTTTGTCTCCATACTTACTTGAGAGCATCTTCTGCCCCCTGCTGGCCTTTCAGAGCTTCCTGCAGGCGGGACAGGCAGTGCTCTCTGGTCTGAAATGTAACAAGGGTCTTTACTATCCCAAAAGCTCATGAAAATAAAACTATTTGGTGTATATGAGTTTGTGCATATGACAAAGGAACAATGATGAAAAGAAGTAAAAAAACCACAATTTAACTGATTATAGGTGTGTATACTAAACTTTAAAAGATGAAGACAAAATGTCCCCACCTGTTAAGAACAGAGGAAACTCCTTCTCTCTGCAGTTACTGTGTAAACTTTACTTTTTAATTGAACAGCCTTCACATCTCAACCCACATGAGTCTCAGAGTTCCTGCAGACTTGTTAATGAGTGCAGCAGATATGAGGAATGTGTTTGCAGTGTTCAAGTTTTGTCGTGTACCTTCACAGTGAGCTTGGGGATCCTCTGGCTTCTGGCCTCTCTGAGAGGGCAGTCAGCATCTGCACAGCAGGACACACTGGTTATACGACACATCAGCCTGAAGCCTCGCTCAGAATAATTTGATTCCTCTACTGACATTACCTGGTGGAACAAACTCCTCCCTTTGACTTTCAGAGGCCTGAAGAAACATGAGCACTGTTAGCTTTAGCACAAGTTAGCATTCTGATACTAAACTAATGTTTATTTAAATGCTGAACATCATCAGATACTGTGATATGTTTCTCTGCAGCACAATTTACCTAAAACCAGCTCATTTCCAAATAAAGATTAACTCTTAAACAGACCTTGTGAGAACTTTAACCCTATGAAGCCAAACGTATCATATTTGATACATACAGTTTGAGACATTTAGCATCATTTTATGGTTAAAACTTTGCTCCAAACCCTGCAGTAACCAATATGATACTTTTATTCTGCCCCTAATGGATACCAGGAAGCATAAGACTACACTATAATAATTTTGACAGGTCACACGGTAATAAATGGTAAATATACCAAAAAAACAACAAAAAAAAGGTAATTTTTTCCTCCACATTTTGTTAAAGGGCCAAATAAAGAATTCAGACTTAAAAAATTGGAGTTTTCTCCCCAGTTTTTTCTTGGGTTGGGTTTCAAAGGGTTAAACACACCATATGATGATTATGATGTCCACTGCTATCATAATTTAGTTGTTTTTATTCTGTTTCTACTGTTTCACGACTGTAACATTCCTGCATTTTAATATGAGGCTGTAAATGTTTGGCCGGCTTCCACTTGGACCTGCTCGGGAACAGTTTTACTGAAATGTGCCAGTTTCATGCAACATATGGGAGTCATTTAACAAGAGAAGCAAGTACAGGGGCCTCTTTAACCATTGC
>JAOXYM010000022.1:9245329-9263279 GCA_028567055.1 Leptatherina wallacei
TTTCTAATGTTTGTATGTAAAGCACTTTGAATTGTCATGTACATGAAATGTGCTATACAAATAAACTTGCCTTGCCTGAAGTTTATGTTTATGTAATCATATGGACAAAATGCTCCATTTGTATTTTCTTTTCTGGGACATCAAAATATGTCCCAGATATCTACATGAATCATGCCCCGTTCTTAACTTTGAGTTACGTTTCCTTTTTGCTTGTTAAATATACATTTAAATAGTTAATGAAAGTAATAAAAGTATTTATTTCATTTGATTCCACAGAGAAATTACAAAACAGTCATTTTTCTTCAATAAATACAGTACAAGACATACACATGACAAAGATATGGCATGTATACATGGTACATAAAATATATTTGACTCCAAAGAAAAGAGAAAAAGATGATAAAAAATAAGAAATTGTAGACTTTCTTGCTTTACAGAGAAAATCCATTGAGGCAGTATAGTAAAAAGTAGCTGTGATACAGTAAATGTCTCATTTTGACTTATCTCATTAGCACCTTTTTACTCTCCTTCCCACAGACTGAACATCATGCTGGAACAGTGTGGCTGCA
This sequence comes from Leptatherina wallacei, assembly GCA_028567055.1. NCBI lineage: Eukaryota > Metazoa > Chordata > Actinopteri > Atheriniformes > Atherinidae > Leptatherina > Leptatherina wallacei. Next base: position 9,245,899 of record JAOXYM010000022.1, read on the forward strand.
CCTCAGCAGGGTAAAAACACCCACTTCACAGCAGCTCTGAATCAAACAGCTCTTTAAAAAAAATGAGATTTTCTAATTCAGAAGCAGCAGAATAAAAAAGAGGAGTAAACAGTAAAAAAAACATGTTCATGAACTGAACATAACTTTAATCAACAAAGTATTGGTTCCCCTTTTTTGTGCATTTGAGTCCTGCAGTCTCATCATCGCTGTCCTTCTTTAAGATGTTCCAGCCACCTTACTTTACAGGAAAAAAGTAAAAAAAGTATTTTCAACATTCAAATGTGTCAGTGACGTACTCTTCAATGGAGGGGGATGCAGCTTTTCTTTGGTTTCTCCTCAGCTCATGATCAACATCAGCTGTCTCCCAGCAAGAAAAAAAAAGTCAGCCTTGAGGTATCTGAATAGGAAAGCGTGCACAAAACTAGTCGTGATCTGATTTGGTGACCCTCCTCTGCACGAAAACCATTAAAAGGTCCTCTCGCATTCATCAGCGAGCTTGAGGACATGACGGCATCACACCGCAGGTAGAACAGAGCTGTGGACATCAGAGCTGACTGGTCGAGCTGTGTCAGTTTCCGTGACGAGTCCCGTGTTGATGTGAAAACTCTGAGGTGGAGATATGTCCAAGCTAGATGAGAGGATGTTGTACGGCAGCTCCGCAGACTGGCGAATACTCTCTTCGTATGTCGGAGGAGGCTGTAAGGATCAGAGGAAAACAAGACAGACTTTAATGGAACGCATTTTTGTGATTGCTCATTAAAAAAAAAAGCATAAAAAACCAGAGGTTTGGTGAGTAATACTCAAACGGGAGTAAATGCTGTATTTTTAAACTCACCATTTGGACAAAAACATACATGAAAATTGATTTAGCAGCAAATTCATCTGCATGTTCGTGCTCTGTGTGGTGTGATCTCACTGCCATCTCAGTGACAGGCTGAAGCTTTAAAGCAAATTTCATACTTTGTACATCTGCGAGCGAGGGAAAGAAGAGTAAAGTCTGTGTTGACAGAATATGTGGATAGCTCTGCTTTGACTGTATGGACTTGTCATTCAGTGCACACGCATGCCATCCATCCTTCTCCAGACGCCAACCGACTGTGTGTCTACGGTGCCCTCAGCTGTCCATATGTGCATGTGAGTTATACAAAAACTTCTCGATGGTCCATAAATCTGGTTTTCCATTAATCTGATGGGAACTGAATGTTTTGTTGACATGTCTGAATGAGGTTGTAGCACTTTCAGCACTGCAGATATCTCAACGGCATTCAGTCAAAGTAATGGACATCAGTATTATTGGTCAGAAAACTATTTGGTTTTCAAAAGAATCTGGCAGATTAAGACCTTAGATAAATGACTATTGATTTAGTCTGTGTTGCAACACTGTGCGCTTTTTCTATTTTTTTTTTCTGCAGTCAGCAGCACAACTGAGTCCTGCTATCTGCAGAAATCCTCAGATGATGGGTGAGTCAGTGATGGACAAGGAAGCTGAGTACAGGGAACAAGTTGGCCACTTTGTGGCACGGTGTAGGAACAACCACCCACTTCAGAGTGAACAAAACAAAAGAGAATTGTGGATTTTAGCAGAAGCGGTAATAAGACAAACACTATTTCGAATCAGAGGACACAGATTACAGATACATTGTTGTTCACTTGGACAACAGACTGAACAAGAAAAGTAACACCGAAGCCATCTACAAGACGTGACAGAAAAAACTCGACTTTGAGCAAGTTTAGGTTTGCAACAAGATGTCATAGCTTTGATAAAAGTCTGGTGGACGATGCAACCTGCTTTGCAAACCCCTATTGAGGCGGTGGCATCAGATTCAGACACTTAAATAAACTGAACAATTACAGCTGATTGTGGGAAGGAGAATTCTGCTCGCCATAATGAACAACACTGCACACCTTCAATACAATACTTTTGTTAAATATTACTATAAGCGCACAAAAAGTTTCCAAGAGAGTAAGGTTATTGGTGTTTTATCTTGCAGTGTTAAATCTTGTATACGTGATAATATGCATGTGAACTGTGGATTTATCTATCAACTTTTGTGGGAATGTCTGAATGAAGCAGGAGTGACCAGTGTCTGAGCGACCCAATGTAGTTGCTTTAACAAATGAACGAAGTCATTAATGTTATGTATTCCATATAAGAAGATATCAGAGGACATCCTGAGGAATGCGATCCTTGAAATCTATTCCTTAGAATAAATGGAACATGTTTATATTTACATCACCAATTAAAGTAATTTCTCTTCAGTTGGCTGGACTATTTCTTTCTTCATTATCTCTCTGATCTAATCGAGCAGATTTACTCTTCCTGACTGAATCCCCTTATCTTTTAATTGCTTGGGGACCCTCAGGCAACAAGAGCAACTCCACAACCCTGCCCTCTGTCTAACCACATGCACGAGGCTGCAGTGTTTTACCACCATCCTGCCTTTAGGCTGCTAGACAGACAGGGAAATTTAGAAACAATCATCTGAACTCCACAAATAGTCTAAATGGGGAGGAGGGACACTTTCCATTCACTGGTAATGTGATGGCCGGAGAGTGCTCCGTATTAATGGGCTTTTGTGTGTGTGTTTCAATGTGCAGGGAGTGTTTTATTAAGAAAAACGAGGGAAGGTCAAAGGAGAAAGCAGGAGCACAAAGCTGCATTCTTGGGGACTGTTTGCACTCATGGATGCAGGCTTTAATTATGTTTGATGTGCCTTTTTCTCATTACCTTGTTTGCTCAAGCGTTGTGTGAACCAAAAGCTCAGCGAAAGATCAACAAGGTAGAACCTGGAAACGTGGCCGCCAGCACAATGCGGCAGCGAGCAAGAGATGAGCTGATAGCGCATCTTGTTTACTGCTTTTTGAATGCAGCCTAATCTTCAAACAAGCTCCTCTTATAATATTGTGCAGCAGCAAATTGATAACGAACAGAGCCTACTCATTATTATCTCCATTCATAGTTAAATAACAGATGAGTGACTTATTGAACCTTTAATAAAAGTAAAATGATTTCTAAACCCAACCCTGACAGTGAACCACTGCATTGTGTCAGTGTCTGTGACATGGTCTTAAATCTTAATTTACTCCACCTCAGTCACAATGGGTCCATTGAGGCCAAAGCGGTCTGCAATCATCATGTGGATCTGCCTCTGGCGGTCCTTCTTTCGGACGCTCTCGTAGGAGGGGAGCCTCGGCAGGGGGGCCTCGAGTGTGGGCAGGCTGTAGCTAGAAGGCAGGCCAACGTAGAACAGATCACCTATCTGGTGAAACCAGAAAAAAAAAATGGAACAAGAGGTTTTTATCTAATGAAGATATCAGTGCAAATAAACCCAATCACCAATCGCTACTTAGACAGAAAAGCCCTGAGGTGAGGATCACCCCGGGTACTTAAAAGTGTTTGAACTGTACAGCAGGCATACGCAAAAGAGAAGACTGATGCCTTGTTTGGCTTGAAATAAGATGCTTACTGCTGGGTTTTCTCACCTGGGTGTTGCTGTCATCAATGATTTGAGTCGGTTCTAAACAAGGGGATCCCACCAGGGTCTGCCTGCTGCTGTAGTACTGAGGAGGAGCATCCTGTAACACAAACAGCTCTGAGTTTAGAAGAGGCAGCACAGGGGAAATCTCTGTGAATTCAGCCGTTTCTGTTACACAAGAATTCATCAGGTTCTTGCTTCTCCATCTGCAATTAGTCAGAGATCCACTAATTTCTGCCCAATTGACCAATTTTCATGCCTAGTTTAATCACTGTGAGCACTGGTTTGTTCGGCAGCACCATAAATTACCCGATCAATAAGACGACCACCCTCGGATTTCCGTGCCTCCTCCCCTTCTTACTCCCCTTAAAAAACAAGACCTGACAGTGTCTCACTGTATGAGGTGCATTGGATGTTGAAAAAAAAAAAGAAAAAGGCTGCCAGGAAAACCAGTTAATTGCCTTGGGTCTAAATGAGTCTCCATTGTGAGGAGAACAATGTGATGTCCAACTGTGCCACCAGAGTGGCCGGGTAACAAACCACACCGAGGCCTTTTCAGGATCTCTCGTCTCCCTCTTGTAACTGCAGCAGGTAGTTGTTAACGAGCACACTCCAGTGCACATGACAGCCTTGTATGTCATTTGAGAGGATGTTACAAGAAAGTCATTTCGCTGCTTTTCTGAGATTAAAATCCAATATGTCCGAAGCTGCTCATACTAAAGAGAATTCCTCACTAATTTCGGTATGAAATTAGAAATATCAGGTTAATCGTTTTCACAGGCCATATCTAACAACGACATTATTCAGACTTAGAATGACGCACAACGGCGACCTTTGCCGTAACCCCTCAAAACATTTCAGAGATGACAGCAAAAAGGTGATGGCAAAAGGGTCACATTTCCCTCACTGGTCTGTACTTTAAAGAGGCGAAAAGAACGTCCTCAGGAAAGAGAAAAAAAGAAAAGAGGGGTTGTCCTTTTGTTGCCTGCCATTGATTCAGTCAGTGTGAAAAAGCACAACCGTGTAAAATCAGTCTTGAAGTCGGGGGTGGATCCTTGCAGCGCCGCGCTTTTTTTCCACCGCCGCAACCTAAAGGAGATCCATTGTCCCTGTTGTGTCCCCAACACCCACAGAGGGGTCTGCACTCTATTCATGAAGCAAACTGAAGCAGGGGAAAGGTATGTGACTATGAAGTTGTAGACGTGAAATGTCCCACTGAAACACAATGAAAGAGAGTTTTTGTGTGTGTGTGCTTGCCACTCAAATTGAACCCCCTCACTTATAACTCTCCTCTAACATCTCAGTTCATTGTAGGAATCAAACTTTTGGGGGCGAAACACTAATTATCCCAAAATTGCACAACTTAATTCTGTGTTTACAGCCAGGAGTGATTTACTGAAAGTACTGTCTTATCAGCTACACTGTGCTAGCCTCCAGTTGTAACTAGAGGTCAGAATGACCAGATTGTACCAGTGAAATGGTCTGTTGACTCCTTAAAATAAGCCAACAGAACTTTTCCCATCAGAGTCCTCACAGCTTAGAAAGAATTTCCTGTCAAGTTTAAGGAGGGAGGTGCAAGATGTGTCTCTGCAGTCCAAAGATAACTCACAAACCTCACCCATGGGACTAATGGAGGTGAGAAGGAAAGGCAGGAAAAGGAAGTTGAGAGAATGAATAGTTAACATCTCTGGACTGTTTGCATTTCCTCTTCCAAGTCACCCCGCGTCTCCTCCTACAGCTTCACAGATATCCAACTGTTCTATCTAGTAGATGGAGAAAGATATAAGATGTTGGAGGTGTGAAATCTATAAAAAATTTGATTAACATTGTCGCACACACTGCAAAGATCTACAAGATTAGTCTGAGTTGTTGCAGATGCAGTGTTGGTAGAGAAATAGGATTTGCTCTGATTTAATTACACTGGTCCTGAACTTGCATCAATATGCGTGGTAAGTGCTAATTCTGTCCAATTCCATTAGAGTTACTGTGGCACTCTGAGATATTTCTGGGGGGCAGCTAATTCAAACTGAGGCAAATCCATTGCTTCACAATGATCATATCAAGTTTATTCAAGTCTTTTTGCCACAGCCATGCAAATTCAGTCTGACATTTCTTAATGGTGCTGCACAGGGTGCTCATGAACCTCTCTCTATCGGTGTGGTCTTGTGTGCTGCTCTGCTGAACTGAACGTACAGATCACTATAAAGAAAAACTCAGCAAAAAAAAAAAAAACTGCTCTCGCTCTGTCAATTCTGTTTTTGTTCCTACAACAACCCACCGTATCTGCATGTGGTTCCTGATAGGAGCGCTGGTTGCAGCAGTGAGGATCCTTGCGATAGATAATGGACAGCAGCACCAGAATAACCACAAAGAACACCAGAGAAGAAACTGAAAAAAAGAAGGAAGCCCAGTTAATTGCTTTGGGTCTAAATGATCTCCTTTGTGAGGAGAACAATGTGATGTCACAGTTAATGGGGGATTGTTTCACAAATTCATACAGCAAGATGAATAACTGTTGAATTTTAAAAAATTTAAGGTTTTATCCCTTTGAACGTTTTTTTTTTACTATGAATGTGTGAAATATTCACAAATTTTTATAGTTTTGTCATTTCCGACCTGTTATAATTGTATAACATGAACAATAACAGCGTGATTGTTTTGTTAGTTTGTTTTTTCATAGCAGTAAGTTGATCAAAGTTTTTGAGAGTTTTGCTGCTCTTACACTAAAGCTGAAACATGAATAATTAGCCTATGATAATGATAATAACAATACTTCAGTATCAAGATGTTTCTCATCCTTAGATGTGTTGGAAAACATCGTTTCAATATTCATTTAACAGGAAAGGTTGTGACAGTGTTAATAGTTTACTTACAGGACGCAGCGACCACTGTGATTTGATCGGACGTCAGCTGTGAGGAGGGAATGGTTGGACTTGCAGTTGTGGACATTTCCTCTGTGTAAACTGTTAAAGTTCCCATCAGAAATCCTCCTGAACTCATCAGCCTCAACACAAACACTCATCTTACATATCGGAAAAAGAAAAAAGGCACACCAGCCATGTCGCTCCTCGCCATTGTCCACTCGGTGTAGGACATGACAGTCCACATGCGCTCTCTGGAAGACGGGGGGCTCAAACTCTCCTCGCTCTGTAAACACACCGACAGCGTATGAGAGCCTATATGAGCGCGTGAAGACGCACAGACAGCCCTCTCCAACCCGCGTGACGTCGCTCTGGACAGCAGCAGGGTTTGCTTTATGGATGAAACACGCAGAAAAGCAGCACGGGCCGAAAAGACTTATTACTTTGGCTAATTGACAAAGCTTTTTCTGCCGGTTCTGTCTGTGTGCAGGGGACAGGGTTCATAAAACAGCTATGTCTGGTTCATTGAGTAATCTAAGCCTATATATGCACACAACTACTCAGCTGCTTCCTCTGCCATTTAATTAATGGTATCCAGAGTGTTAAGTTAACACGAGATGCCTAAACCGGAGTCCTGTTACCCTGGAGACTGTGGGGGACTTCCCATCCTGAGTGGACTTCTATACAAAGAGCCAATAGTAGCATTACTATTCATGGTGTGAAACTATAAGAAACATTTTTTTTAAATCACTTGTTTTTGGTTGAACTACCAGGCAGCATTATAATAACTATTGTTTATTCTTTATTATTTAATCTAAAAACACCCCTGTTCAGAATTTAGAAAAGATGTGCAACCATCTGCCATATGAGTGCCACTGATATCCATCCTAATTAGATCTATTAAGTATGCGTTCCACATATCTAGCTGTGGCCCAGGCTTCCTGGATTTGATTTGTGGAGCCAAGACAACAATAAGAAATTAATTATGCATTCTGTGTATTGTGCATCCTTGGTGAAGGAAACCCGTAGGAACTGGTCTGATTAGATACCAAGCTCCAACACAATTAGGCTTTTAAAGAATAACTAGTAGGGTAATAGAAACTTATACCAAAGAGTAAAGAAAAATGTGTTTGGTTGATTATTTCAGGGTTGTAATAATGCTTCTTAGCCATAAATATTAAACCATTGAAAAGCGTGTTTATTTCCCTTTTAAATGTCACCACATCTGTGAGGAAAATGCATTTTTTTGGGATGAGCAGCAGAGTTGAGTTTGTGGGTTGTGCCCATGAAAAACTTGTAAAATCTTCTTTGCCAATAATGCCAAACAGCTTGTTCTGCTATTGACTCATGTTTAGTATCCTATAGTGGATTGGATGGTTGAAGTATGAAGAAACAGGACACATTGGCAAATTAACAATGTATTCATTTAATAAAACAGGAGCCTCAGTGACATGTGGAAGAATCATAGACAGTCACAAATGCCTGACCCCTCTTTCTCATTCTGGTCATCAGCTGATCACACACACACACTGCTGGGGGATGACATCCCATTCCCCAAACAGCATTTGTTGCAAGTCAGACAGTGTGGTCGTATTGGCCCCTCTGGCATTATCAGCATACCTGTAGTGTCTTATCATCACTAGCACATAAGGAGTGTAACTACAGTTAGATGCACAAATATACAGGATTGTTCATATAAGCATCTTAGGAATTCTGGGTTTTCAAACTGTACCAAACCATTTAAGCTAAGCATCATGAATACAGAGTTATGATTGGTCCAAGTGTTCACTTAGAATTTCTTTGTTTGAAACAAACATAAGCAAACTGAAGTTTAGGATTCAATAGGAATCTCCATATTGGCTTAGGGGCCCTCACACATACATTAGAATCATCACATTAGCTTGTTTTGTTATTAAACTTTTTGTTATTAAGCCTTTTTTGTATTAAACCTTTTTTTATGCATCAACGCGTTGTCCGGAGACCTCTTTTCCACATCATCTGCCTCACATAATAAACAACAAAATGCCGTTATGAACGTAAACTGCAGAATGGCATCCACTACATACCCAAGCTGATCCTACAACTGTTCAATGGGACTGAAGTTTAGACTGCAGGCAGGCTGTTTCATCCTCTCCACTCCCAAATTCTGGAAGTACACTCATAAACCCCACTAGGTGGATGCAAGCATTTTCATCTTGGAGGTTAGAATTCTGTCCCAGACTGTGGAATATGGGACTGCCACTGGATGCAGAATCTCATCTCCATCTCTCTCTGCACTGAGGTTGCCTTCAGTGATAACAAGCCTTGTTTTTCCTCAGAGAGCGATCCCACGCCATCACACTGCCTCCACCAAAAGCAAATTGTTTTCTATCTGTGCTATACCAGCATAGCATTCTCTGCATTTTCTCCACAATCTTACCCTAATTGCCAACTACTGTAGGAAGAATCTGGATTCATCACTGAACATAATAATGTCCACATATTTAGGTTCCAGTGCACATGTTGCTGACCACCAGAGAAAATGGGCCCAACAGTGAAGGGGCAGTCACGGTTGACCTCCTGGCAGCCCTATGACACCGAAGACCGGCAAACTTCAACTGTACATCTGTAGAGTACTGCTGACAGTTTCTAAGTGCCAATATGGTGAGTAAATGGCCTTCTCCTCGCTTCATCCTCTGGGGAGCCCACTTCACAGTCTGTCTGAAATCTCCTGTTGTATGGAACTTGGCCTTCAATTTGGAGATGGTGCTGAGGATCACTGAATAATGTTAATTTTGAGGAACGCCAGCTTGAAGTTGCCCTATCGCACAGGCCACATGCAAATCAGTTAAAACTTGCATGGTTGGAGCAGTAGCCGACTGTAGCAGGGTCCATGCTCACAGGTGTTGCAAATCAGGCATCAATGAAGCACCTAATTGCCAGCACCTGGGGTACCTGAGGCTCAAAACAAGAACCAGTGGCAGTATTCTGCCACTGATTGGCAGAGAAGGTTTGGCAAGTTTTTCACAGGCACAACCCCCATACACAACTCTTCTGCACATCCCACAAATGCATTTTCCTAAATAAATGTGGCACAATTTAAAAGAAGAACAAACAGACTTTGTAACAATATATAATTTATTAGAAGCATTGTTAAAACAAAGAAATAATCCATAAAAAACACAAAATTTCCTAACTTTGTACCAAGTTTGCCAAAGGCCTTTTTCAAAACACAATATGCTGGTTTTTAAAGTATACAATAAAAAAAACGTGTGTAAAATGGTGTGAGTCAGTATTTGAAGAAGAAAAGGCCATTACTATTAAAACTATGTTGATCAATTTCTCAATTTTTGATGGTTTTTATGTTTCAAAACGGATAAGTCTATAGGACATCTGTTGTTTTGTAATATTAAGAGCAATAAAATTCCCCTGTAGAGAGGAAAGTAGTTTTCCTAAGTATCTTAATGGTATTTTTCCCCTTAACTTGATACTTTTTTGCTGAACTGTAGTAAAGCAAGGTATCAATATGAGATGGAATTTGAAGTATTCACTAAAAGTATTGTGCTTGATTCTGTAACATGACTTTTTTTTGGAAGTAACCTGAAGTTGGTAAGCCATAGCGACCCCGCGTGGGCGCGCAGTTCAGAATGCGCCCTGCACGCGCTCACCGTCAATTGGAGTCGGAAAAATGGTGGCCAGCGTAAGAGTGCAAAAGCTCCTCCGACGTTATAAACTAGCGATTGCCGCCGCATTAACTATTCTCCTGATCCAAGGGCTTGTGGTATGGAGTCTGAGAAGTCTAGAAGAAGGCGAGGCAGAGGTAAGAAACAGTCCTGCTGGTTATTTCTGACATGTCAGTGATTCGGTTGTGGTTAATTGTAGAGCTAGCCCTTAGCTTAGCTCGCTGTGTTTTATTATACAGTAACGCTAGCCGATGCTAGCGGTTAGCAGTTTGAGAAGAGCGCTGCTCCGAAACATGTTTGTACAATTGGACCAGCCCCGTCCTGTCTGTCTGTCACTAGCCACAAAAACCACAACACCCGAGACAAAGTACAACGTGCTTAATGTTAGTAACCATTAATTCACCGCTCATCATTTAAGTTGAATGGTGAATAACTTGTTTAAGAAGTGGCAGTCACGTTATTTCATTTTCAGTCACTGGAGTTGTGAAAGCTTGACATTCAGATAGAGGAAACCAAACAAACCCACACTGCACATTTAACGGGAAGTCATTTGTAAAATACAGCAATTTTGTCTGAGCAAGTGTCATTTAAGATTAATTCATGGTAAATAATCAATATAATATCTTAAAATAATCTCCAGATAGACTCTAGAGAAACAGCGAGTTGCCCCCCACCACATACCACTGAAACGGTTTATTTACCATAAGCCAAGTCCTCTCTGGAAATCTTATCCTTGTGTCTCTTTAGCACACCTGGAGTGCACTACCTTGAGGCGGTGACTGTCCCATTTTCCCTCTAAATAAAGGTGAGATGAGCTGCTAACAGATGTCACCTGTGGTGAGCCATGAAAGTGCAGGGAAAGCAAGCTGAAGCTTGAAGCTGACACCTTGCTGCTTCTTTATCATTATGTGACAGGTGTGGGCTGTATGATATTTTCCCATACACTGATGCGTTAAAGATCTGCACCCCCAGGGTTTGCATCAGGTAGCAGATGTAACAGTGGCTTGAGTGTGGAAAAGATGTGCGACCTTTGCCACAGAGGAGGGAAAAGTAGGATCGGTATTCTGTAGACCACAGCCTCCCTGAATCTGCCATGGGGATTATTAGTTGTAAATCACTTCAGTTTAAACCAAGAGCTAATCTGTGAACCTGAATCTTAATTCTTTCTCTATTGCGTTAAATGATGTCAGCTTAAATTAAAAGTAACGCACTTCCTTTAAATGTTGCATTAAAGAAACTGTGATTCATCATATTGCGGAATCCTGTCAACTGTTTTCAAGTAACCCTTCAGGCTCTCTGCTCCCTTATCAGATTCATTCAGGTTTAAACATGCCTCAACTAAGATACAGCAAAATGTCTGTTATACTGTAAAAAAAAAATAAGAAAAGAGGTGAAGTGCACACCCTTGACATTTCAGCTGCACAAAGGTTTTGTTGACTGGTAGTTGGGACAAATATGCATTGATTGGAATAAGAATATGCTATATTTAGTCTCAACAAGGGAAAAGACAATGGTGTAGATTGTTGAAAATATTAATAATCAAATGTTCTCCAATTTCCACGATTTTCTGAAACATTATGGCTTCAGACATGTGACACTGCTCCTCATTGCACATGTCAGACTTTCATTCAACTTTGTTGGCAGACATCTATGCAAATGTCAGCACGAGGTCTTTGCGTGTTTGCAGACTCATAGACGCAGAATCAAATTTCAGTCTTGAGAATGCATATTAATCATCACTTCAGCTGAACACTTCCTTCATGCTCAGCAGTCCCTCTGTTATCTCGCATCTCTTCTAATCAGTGACTTGCTGTGCATGTGTGAACACAGTCACATGCATAATTATTAAAGCCCTTGTGCTTTAAAAAGTCAAAGGCATCTTGCGAGGACAGAAGATGACAACTGTCATCCTTGTGTCACCCTCTGCTTACCCGCCTTCTCTTGCGCAGCCGAGTGCTTGCTGCCGATTCCTGCTTCAGCAGATGGTGACGCTGATATGATTTCACTCCGCTTTTAATTGGAAAGTAAAGAGCTCGCCTTTGAATCAGTAAGTTTTTGACATGATGGTCTTAATTAAAAGCTGTGAAAGCGAGTGATAAGGAAAATTGAAACGTTGGCCACTGCTGCATGCATGGCTTATGCACAAGAACATTTTCTCTGGCGGCTGACAAAAGGCGTAGCGATCCACTCTCATGTTTTTATACAATTTGTAGTCGGAAGCGAACACAGAAAGATAAAGTGCTTGCAAGTATTATTGAAACAGCACTGCTACAAATTGTTGTTATGACAATGCTTTTTTGTTGCCTTTGCATTAAAAAGAATTATGTTCCCACTATACTCCTTCTCTTCAAGACATGCCTCTAAAAACCCATGAAATATGGCAAGTATGTGCTATTGTAAAACTATTGCTTGTATACAGGTTGATCATCACACACATTTCTTCACACCACTTATTCAGACTTGATAAGTTCAAGTGCACTTCAATTTTAATTCAGTGTTTTACACCTAGACATTCAATACACTGACATGTCTCTATCATCCACATGTTGGGTTCACAGATATATAAAACTTGCAATGAGGTGAGTAAAAGACTGGAGGTATATGTGCATGTAAACTCAGGTTTTTGCAGAACATATGTAGCTGCTTCACAATGATGGTGATGAGTTTGAGAGTGCACTTGGCAATCAGCAGCTCTCACTGTACTGTATTGGTTGGCAGCTGGTGTACTGGCAGCGTATCATCTGGCTCCTGGTCTTACTGCACTGCCCCTGTTCTTCTTATGTTCCTACCATCTCCGGGCTGTCGGCATGCCAGCGGTGTGAGACGAGGCGAGCCCACATTCTGCCATATTGCTTTAAAAAAAAGCAGAAATCACTCGGCCCACTCACTGTTCTTCTTCCTCTTTTTGATGTGCGTATTTTCAGAAGGCTTTTGTGTGATCCAGTAATCCAGTGTGCCAAAGCTTGATACTGTTTGGCAAGAAGATTTGAAAATGCCTTGAATTTATTTATTTTTTTCTTTTAAAGTATGCTTTCCATTTGTAGAATGGTGATTTGTGCTCTTGCGAGACTGAATTTCTCTGTGCTTCAACTAAAACCTCGCACGGTGCTGGGGAAGATGAATCTTGACTTTGGAAGAGAACCAGATTTGTGTGGTACTGAGTAATATTTACAACCACATATTGGTTTTTACCTTGCTGCCTTTGTGTTAATAAGTAGCAACTTGAAACCAATGTTAACATGCCTTTCAGATGATAACAAAATATGAAATCTGTTGTGTGTTTTGAATGGGGACATGATTTTTTTCTGTCAGGAAAAAACACAAACAAAACACTGTTACAGTTCCCTTGGAGCTAATCTCTCTGCGATGTCCATTTCAATTGACTTATGACTCTACACTAAATACTAAATGAGCTTAAATTTTATGGCTAGAGAGGACAATGTCACGGAATTTTAGGTTGTTTGTTAAGCTTCAGTTTTTTATTTTTAACATCCACTTGCCATCATAAAGTACCATACAAAACATAAAGACAAGGTAACATACTGAGTATTAATGCAGTTAATCTTATTAAAGAAAAAATAAGGCCATAGTCATTAAAGATAATGTACATCTGAATTAATCATAAACATACTCTACTCTTGTCCGTCAGCAACTATTATAATTAGTTCTGTGCAGTTGATTTCTATTAAGCAATTATCTATCACAGGACATTTATTAAACAGGATTAGTTTTTCACTACAGTGCCAAAATAATACCCATAAACACAAATGGCTTGTTAATATTTGCATGAAGGGTTTGTGAACACCTGACCTACATTCAAATGTGTGCATTATATCCAGCTTTTTTTTTTGTTTGTTTGCCAGAGAGAGCAGACGCAGGTTTGTTGAGGTCTGCATTGTGAATCACTGGATTGTCGTTGAATATGTGTGACTATCCAGTGTTGCAGATGAGCTTCACCAAAAGGCAGAGGCTCAGCTAAAAATAACCCAGATGAGAGAAATGAAAACAACAAGTAAACACATCCTTCCCTCTGGGGTTGTTTCTGCTGTTGTCTCAGTGGAGGTCTTTGTTTATCTTATGCCATTCTTGGATTATAATTCCACACCTCCTCAGTAATGTTCATGTAAGATGTTATTGTGGAATTACTGAGAATAGATCTGGATATAAAATGTCTCTTTTTTTGTATCCTGCTCTCTCTCTGCAGAGAAAAACATTACAGTCTAAGCTGCCTGACCACAACAACCAGGACCCAAAGAGAGACGGCACACTTTGGGAGAAACCAAACTCTATATCTGGGAAGAACAGAGGCAGATGGAACTCCAGGCTAGAGAGGGCGGGGGGCACAGCGGCCAGCGCACAGAGGAAAGGGAACAGCCATCGAGGAGGAAAGCCCAGCATCAAGCAGAAGACTCCCCAGGAGCGGGGGATGACGGCCGCTGGATTAGATGGCGTAGTCCCTCATGATCTGTCCAGCAGCCGCAACTTCAGCGAGAGCCGCGGTGGTGTAGACGGAGCAGCTAAATTACCAGCTGCTGCCATACCAGGGGAGCCAGGCAGCGTGGATGGTGCGCACCAAGCACCTAATAGTGACTTTATGCCTAAATGTGATATCGCAGGCAAGGATGCGCTGTCTGCTCTTCATCGCGCCGGGTCCCAGCAGTGCAGACAGGAGATCGCTAACATTGTGTGCCAGCACCAGGCCGGGCAGCTCATGCCAGATGTTCTCCCTCAGTTCTGCCCTCAACTTGGTTAGTGTTTAAAGTTTCTGCAGAGATTTGGGCACTCATACTAAAGAGATGTAGGCAGAATATACGCAAAGCAAAATAAAATGTTTTTGATCATTTGCTCACTTTACCAGACCCCACTTAATCAGATTTTTATATCTCTTTCCTTTTCGGCCAGGTGTATCACAGCCGGTTCAAACCGCTAGTGAGCTGGATTTAAGCCTGTCCAAGGTGGAGAACCCCGTCAGGGTGGCTTTCGTCCTGATGGTCCATGGGCGTGCCGTACGACAGCTTAAGCGCCTCATCAAAGCTATATACCACAGAGACCACTTTTACTACATCCATGTGGACAAGGTAGTCGCAGTGGATTTACTACCACACAGTCTGTGTCCTGGTTACACTTGCAGTTTAGGTATTCACGTTAAAACAACACTGAGTCTTTGGAACACTGTTTAGCAGAAGCTGCTCAAAAATGATTAGATCTTCCTGCATTAAGGAGGTTAAGTATACACCGGCGCTCTCACAGTGTGGTAAAGGGGATTAGCCTGGATAGAGATACGTATGGTTATTCTTAGTGGCTGGATTTAGCAGAGGAAAGGTTGGTGTTGTATGTAGCTGGAGGGCAAAAGGCAGAAATTGTGTCAGGCAGAGTTAGGGTACGTTAAGTCAGTGCACCTGTTGTAGCTGAAGTGATTTCTGAGTCCTGGGGAGTTTCTCTGTTCTGCTGCCAAGTGACGATGGAGCTGCTCACCGGAGGCAGTGATGAACAATAAGTCAGTGTGACACTTGCACCACAGACACCATCTTGCACCCTTTGCTGGCTTTAACTCATCTATCTCTGCAGCAATACTCTGTTTGAGAGATGAGGCTGTAAAACGGGTCAGGTTTTATAAGAGTCTGCCTTCTGGCTGCTCTGCAATTTATCATCCAAGTCTCGTATTTTTCTCTCTCAACAGATGATGACAGTTGCGATTATTCTTCTGTCCTCGTCTCCCCTATTGTCTTGTTTCTGAATACAGAGAGAATTTCCACAGATTTTCAAAAAATGTGAGATTATTGTAATAAATCTTCACTCTTTGTGCCATGAAATAAATGTGCAGGTCAAATTCATAACAAAAACACAACTTCTCCTCATGTCCCTGAACAGTCAAATCACAAGCGTCTGTTTCTCATAAACAGCAGATTTATCGCTGCAGTGCCTTTTTAGTAGCTGTGCTTTTTTGGAAACGGTCTCCTTGTTAATCAGCTGGTAAACTAATTAATCTCCAAAGAGAAATGAAAAAAGTTTTAACAGTCAAACATACTCACACAGTATTAATGTATCACATAAAGCCTAATATTTGTGTCTTTAACATTTTGAATCCTTTACTCTTTCATTAAGTTTCATTTCTGCTCCCAAAAAATGCTCCAGGCTGTTTTTTATTCCCATTTTTTCTGACTCTGAGCTCCTGTCAACTAAAGCTACTTAAAGGAGAAAAAACAGGCAAAAACTACAAGATTTAGATTTTTCTTTCTCCATCATGATGACTCATGGTCCAGTACACCATGTGGTTGTTGTTATTCTCAGATAAAACTCCTTTTCAACATGAGCCAGTTTTGTCTGCTGCTCTTGGCACAGTGGCAGCTGCAGATTTGTGGGAACTTTGCAAGCTTTAACAAGATTACAGTTTTGGTTCAGAACCAGTTTTAACTCCATAACTGACCTTTGGCTTTATAAACCCTTCCAGCGGTCTGGTTACATGCATCGGGAGGTTCTGCAGATAGCTCAGCAGTTCCCAAATGTCCGAGCCACGCCGTGGAGGATGGTGACCATCTGGGGAGGAGCCAGCCTGCTGAAGGCCTACCTACGCAGCATGCAGGACCTGCTGGCCATACAGGAATGGAATTGGGATTTTTTCATCAATCTCAGCGCAACAGACTTCCCAACAAGGTTAGTCAGATGTGGACACAGAACATTAAAGTTTAGGATAAACTTCCAGTTTCAGGCACAAACTAGTCTCACTTGTGTGTGTTTGTACTTGCTGATTTAATCTATTGCAGCTGCGTTCTAATGATAAATATGTTTAGTGGCAACTATTTAGTTATAATTATCTATGGTGTGTTAAATGTAGCATTTTTGTAAGCTTGCATCGATGACCTTAGAGAAAACTCTTTTAAATTTGTGGAGCTTCATACTAGGGCTAGGGGGGGAAATTATCTTTAAAATAAGCTTGCGGTTGAATTCGAGCCAATATCAAAGTAAAGCATGATACATTTTCAGTTGATTAATCTACAGAGCCAGCGGTGTGTCCTTCAGCAGACTCCAGTCCACTAGTTGGTGGTGCTGCACCTCTGAGCTGGCCGCTAACCATAAAAACTAAACAAAAAAGATCACAACTGCAGTTTCATATTTAATAAAAGATACATTCTTTTAAACAGCCAACATTAGCAAACTATGTTATGTTCTAGGGATCGACCGATATTGCTTTTTGGGGCCGATACCGATGCCGATTATTGATCCTTAAGGAGACCGATAACCGATATTTAGGGCCAATATTCATTTGCAGTAAAGATTAAAATTTTGGTGTCAAAATTGAGAATCACATCCAGGATAAAACTGAGTAAAGTATACTGGTCATTTGTTTTTGTTCACTGTGAAAATATGTGATATAAAGACCT
>JAOXYM010000022.1:9263379-9278765 GCA_028567055.1 Leptatherina wallacei
CAGCCAATCAGTGGGCGCTGTAGGCGGGACATTGTCATACAGCCTAGAGCGATGCCTTCAGGCAGAGAGAGATGCTGGATGAGAGCCAGAGGAGCGCGTTTAAAAATAAACTTATTTTATCGGCTATCGGCAAAAAAAAATGGCCGATACCGATTATCATAAAATTCCCAATATCGGCCGATATCATCGGCCAGGCCGATAATTGGTCGATCCCTATTATGATCAATTCAAGACAGATCAATACAGAAAAGACAACTGTGATGATAATTATTGCCATATCACCCAGCCCTGCTTCATGCACATTTGAGTATCTAACTGATTTACAATTTTAGCAGCATTAGGAAGTGACAGCCATTTGCCTGATACAACAATTATTCTGTCAGGAGAGTTACAGTAAACGGGTTATTTTGGTCACTGAATGACAGAGCTGGCAGCAAAAATCTACTTTTTGGCTGAGTTTGTGGGGCAGGTTTGAATCCCTTTCAAAGCAGCTGAAGGTGCTCCCGAACCGTCCCCCAGGCATTATAGCTTGCATTGCTTGGATACAAAGAGGCATACCTATCTCCTTAATATTGTCCTAGTTTTATTCTAAAGTTACATAATTGTTCTTGGTTGGTTGAACCGTTCCTCTTTTAAATTCTCACCGCAATACCTCCCCACAGGACCAATGATGAATTGGTGGCGTTCCTGTCGCACTACAGAGACAAGAACTTCCTCAAGTCTCATGGGAGAGAGAACACAAGGTGAGGATTGAAATTCTAAAACGCTAACCCACTTTTATCATACATCTGGTTGCCTCGTGGCTCACATTTCACCCAATTTAACTGTGTTTAAGGTTTATTAAGAAGCAGGGCCTTGACCGCCTCTTCCATGAATGTGACAACCACATGTGGCGCCTCGGTGAACGCAGCATCCCCGAAGGCCTGGAGGTCTCAGGAGGCTCCGACTGGTTCGCCCTTACCCATAGCTTTGTGGAGTACGTCATCAACTCCCAGGACAAGCTTGTTTTAGGGCTGAAGCAGTTCTATACCTACGCTCTGCTCCCTGCTGAGGTAAGCAAGCCTTTGGTGGTGTGTTTATCTCCTGTAGTCAAGACTGACAGCTTGATGTACAAGTCTGTCTCAGCCCCGTACCCCCCTGCCAAGTCAGAAGAGCCTAGCAGCAGAGATAATGTAATACTTTAAGCTTTGCAGCACAGTGTGGAGCACAAGTGCCAGACGGTAGTTTATCTGACTGTGTAGTTTAGTCTCAGAGGAGGAGCTGCAGCGTGCACCGCTACAGAGCTGTGACCTTTGGTAATTGAGTCTGTGGTTGCAGATGATTCATGTATGTGCTGGAAAGTTTTCAAGTAACTTCATTGTGACACAAAACATCCTTTATTTTCTTGCCCAACCTAGAATTATATTTTTACCCCTGCCCTTTCTTCCCAGTCTTTCTTCCACACAGTGCTTGGCAACAGTCATATGTGTGGCACCTTGGTGGACAATAACCTGCGTGTCACCAACTGGAATCGTAAGCTGGGCTGTAAATGCCAGTACAAACACATTGTGGACTGGTGCGGCTGCTCTCCCAATGATTTTAAACCACAGGACCTCATTCGGATTCAGGTCAGTGCAGCAGAGATGGCAGCATACAGCCACAGCTTATCTTGTCCTTAGTGGTTTTTTTGTTGTTATTTTTTTTGTTGTTAGTCTGGTTTTTAGTTTCTCAATCTCTCGTATCGTTCTTCATCCACAGCAACTGTCCCGCCCAACGTTCTTTGCCCGAAAGTTTGAATCAACTGTGAACCAGGAGGCTATAGACATCCTGGATACCCACCTGTATGGCCAGTACGCTCCTGGAACTGCTGCCATCAAAGCATACTGGGAGAGCCTTTTTGAGCAGCTGGATGGTGTGGGCTCCCTCAGTGATGTGGCTCTCACTGCGTACACTTCTTTCTTTCGTCTGGGCCTGAAGAGTCTGGTGACTTCTCAGAGCAACATGGAGGCCTGCAGGTGGGCTGGCTCTCTATTTAGTACGATACTGTGACTAAACATTTAGTTAAATAGAGGCTGTTTTCATCTCCTGCGTGTTTTTTATTTTGTTTTTGTTGTAGGTTTGAACCAGTAGGATACCCTCTCTTGGTGCATTTGTACTTTTATGATGAACGCTTCCAAGGGTACTTGGTTCGTCAGGAAGTCCAGGCTGCAGGGTCAAAGGACAGGGAGACACTAGAGGTGTGGGCTGTGCCGCAAGCCACACTCGTCTTTGAGACCAACCTTAGAGAGTTTGAGAGGCTCAAGAACCTGGAAGTAAGTACTTTCTGAGAAGGAGAAGCTTCTAAGCTGAAATTACCCCAAGAAAACTGCTACATGAGAAGATTTTCTGCCTGATATGAAAAAAAATGAGCTGGCTTTATCAAGGCTGAACCTGACCAGAACTGACCTTTTGAAATGAGATTATATTAATGTTATACTGTATGTTAATATCAGAAGAAAGTATATCTGTTCATCTTGTCATGTCAGGATTAATTGCCCTCCCTACTCTCTCTGTCTCTCTCTAATAGATTGGAACGGAGTGGGATCCCAAAGAAAGGATCTTCAGAAATTTTGGTGGAGTGATCGGCCCTTTAGATGAACCACTGGCAGTTCAGAAGTGGGCACGTGGTCCCAATCTAACAGCCACTATTGTCTGGATAGACCCTGCTCTGGTGGTGGCAGCATCTTATGACATTACTGTGGATGTGGATGCAGAATACACACAGTACAAACCGCCTCTGCAGCACCCCCTGCGGCCCGGCATGTGGACAGTACGGGTGTTAAAACAATGGGAACGCATGGCAGAAGTGCACTTCCTTGTCATGCCATTAACCTTTAATAATAAGGAGCCGCTACGTAAAGGTGAGAAGTGATTTCGCAGCATCCCTCAGGGCTGTTGTTTTACAGCCGCAGATCTGGTTTTGTTGGGATCAATTTAACTAAAACAAGGAGGTAATTTATGAAGGCCTCATTTACAAATACAGAGAGAAGATTTAAGATACAAAAAAGGCTAAGTAAATAGAGCTATTAAAACTTCAGAAATGATTGTTGTTCGGGGGGGTATTAGTTAATAATTCAGTCTTTTGTTATCTTTCAGAAGAAGACAGCTGGCTCCATTCAGGACCTCCAGGTAACTTGTACCTAGATCAGAGCTTCCAGCAGCTGAGCTCGGTACTGAAGCTGCCTCCCCAGGAACCTGCTTTGCAGGTGGCTCAGCGCAATGCTCAGTTGGTGGGCAAGTCCCTTGAAACATGGGTTGACAGCATCATGGGGACCTTCTGGATTATAGGTGAACTGTGTGCCACGCAGACTTCCTCCTGCCCTGCTTTGGGATCTTGCTCCAAGACCTCCTGGAGCTCTCTGTCCCCAGACCCAAAGTCTGAACTGGGCCCAGTCAAAAGTGATGGGCGGATCAGGTAGCCCAGACAGAAGAGAACCATCAGACGTTTATACTTGCACACGAAGACTGCAGGACAGTTGAACCTACATCAGAGACTTGGGAGGAAAATATGTGTGAGCTAAATGCTGTCTCTGAGGTCAGAAAGAGCTCAAAGGCACATGCATACCTATGAGGAGCTGCAACATTCTCTGAAATGTTGACACGGACTTGAGAGCCAAGAATATGACTGCTGAAAATTTGCACATGGAAGACTGCAAGCGCAAAAACTTGTATCATGTTTTTTTAATGGATGAGTACATGAACGCCAGATGTATTGTTGTGTTTTTAGCTGGCACACAGGTTTTCAGGCAGTAGTTGGTTACGAATCATCTGCACACATTTGAACTTTTTGCTCAAACAGTTTCAGTTTTACTCTACTTGGAAAGAAACGGGAGGGAGTTGTCAAAACTCAGCAGACTCCACGCTTCGCTCCATCTTCATTTCAAGGGAGAGTGTAGTGGAACCTGAGTTTTTTTTTATTGTGCTTATTTTAAAGCATTATTATGTAGGCATATGGAACAGACAGATGAAGTGCACTTTACTATAAGATTATGTTACACAGAGATTACTCTGTTACAGTGTGAACAGTAGAAGTTGGTCTGTTTCTGCATTATATCTTCATTTCACCAGAAGGCGAATACCTGCACAGACACCTCCTTTTGCACCGACACATCACTTAAAACTTGGACTGTAACTCGGGTTAGAAAACAAAGAGTGAGTTTCTTAAGGAGTAGTCTTTTTAATTCTGTTTCCTGTGACAACATTTTTGAACAAGCACATTTTTTTAAAGCATTTTTTTTTTTTTTATCCATTAGATTTTCTGAGATAGTCCTTCCCTTGTAGAAAAAAATGTCGAGTTATTTTTCTGGTCAAAGGAAGTGCCTAGACTGCATATATCAATGATGCAGAGAGCAGGGAAAATTGTCACAACACACATGTGACATGCTCCCAAGCTTCAGAACAGACGAGTCAGAGTTTGAGTTTCCATTGTTTTTAGCATTTTGGCTTTATTTATTTGAGACAATTCTGCATGTTAGAGAAAATGTGGATAATGCTTTAAAACTGATCATTTTGGGAAAAAAAAATATTCAGTTGTTTAGTAGAGAATTGGATAAGAAGATTGACATAACTCTTCCGTTTTATAAGTTAGTTTATCCCTACCACTTTCATTGCAGGAAATAAAGCTGGCAAAAACCCAGCAAAATCAATCCAGCTCATCTAAAACTTAATCGTTTCGTTAACTTTGCGAAGCATAAAATAGATCGAGCCAATTCTCATTTCATGTGGGGTTATTTGGAATTAAAAGACTTAAATGAGGTGTTTTTAAATCTTATTTGAGTAAATTAATGATTTTAATTGCTTCACTTGTGGTTGGACCAGATTTTACATTTTAAACGCATCCAAGCTTCCTGTCCGTGTTCCCTCAAAGCTAAGCTAACGAGCAGCTGGGGAGGGAGAGCTTCATTACACACTGTACTGTTTTGAAAGTGGTATCTTCTCTTGGCGAGACAGCAAATGTATAAATTTCACTTCCTTTAAATGCAATGCATTGAAATTGCAGACCGTTATACCTCCTGCGTATCTCTGTATATGCAGTATATTGTCACAACTGTTTTGTTTGCCTCCTAGGTTGGTTATTGCTCATATTTAAGTTCTAAAGGTGCATTTCATGTTAAACTTTTTTTTTTTTTTAAGTCCACCAACCAAAAACAATGGTGAACAGTACACTGTATGTTTGTTCTTTTTTATTTATGTGTAATCAAGAGACTCTAAGCTGCCTTTGTGCTAAACATGACTTTGTTTACTACGGGACAATGGATTGCAGAATTTAGCTAGTAAGACCCCCATGTGTTTGTGTTAATTCGGATTTTTACTTAGTTTCTTGCAAACGTATGTGTTCTTAAATATTGATAATTGGCCACCACGCGAGTTCAAGTGACCTTGTTTACCTCACACAGTACATTTGCTTCAGTGAAGCCCCAGTTTTATTGAGATAAGAGAACAAAAGAATGGATGGTGGGTTTTTTTCTATCCTGATTGAGAGAAATAGTTCATCTCTCTTCACTCTTACCTGTTAGAACTGCTCTGTAAGTGTTTTACATAAGACAGTCCACATGTTCAGTGTCACTTGAAGCAGTTCTGTGTTGTTTTTTTGTTGTTTTTTTTTTCTGGGGTGGGAGTTGGGCAGTTTCTGACCACGCTGCTGTGGTAGTCAGCAACAGTCCAGCTGGCAAGACATCATCTGCTCTGTGGGTTTTATCCGAGTCGGGAACTTGTGCCTGTCACTGTATGCCTCTGGAAAAGCTCACAGGAGAGACATCCTGACTGACGACTCAATAAATACACACAGATTGAAGATTTTGTTGTTAAATTCGATGGTATGAGCTCTTAGTGTTTCTCAGTCTGTGATTTTAAAAGTTTATTTAGAGGGGTTTTCCATCTCAGAAGCAGGTCATAGTGTATTTATGAGGAAGAAAGGCGCTCTCCGGGGTGCTGAATGTCCTCGTCGCTTCTTTAAAGAAAAGCTCAACACAGTTTACTTCATAAATATTGTAAGCAACATGCCTTTTTTTTTTTTTTTGTCTCTGACCAGAACTTTTTCACATAAATATTAAGGTTTATGTCTGCTCACCCAAACCATTGGAGGTAATTTTACACTATAAATCACTCAGAAGTAATGAACACCTGCAGAGAAGGAGGGGCAGACAAACGGTCATAAACTTGATAAAAAGGGAGTGAAAGAAGTTTGCGTGTTTAGTTCACAGCTGTCTTTGAGCTGAAATCTGTTATTTAAGACTGAGCAGAATGGATGATTTGTGTGAGACACAAAGGAAGGAGGAGGAAGTGAAGATGGTTTCCTCAGACAGCGCGTATGGGTCCTCTGTGGTGGACTCGGACACAGAAGACGGACCATCACCCCCATCCAACACCTTTCCTTACAATGAACAGCTTACACATAAGGTAAGTTAACGAGTTAATGATCGCACTACTTTAGGGTCGATTGCCAAGGTTTTGGCTGTTGTCGGTGATTTTTTTATTTGAAGTAAGATTTTCATGTCCTTTGAAAAGCTGCTATAAATTACAGATCATCTCTTAATTGTCCCATCTAACACTGGAGCCAGACTTGACCACAAGAATAATTAACACTACGGTGGTTTTTAAGCACATCTTCAAACTGACAGAACCACAGGTAAAACATTTCCTATCGCTTTACTCACAAATTGCGGATTTTATTGCTCCATTACTGCTGCTATTCTAATGGTTTGATCCCACTGTGTGCCTCAAGGGCCTCCATAACAACATTAACTGGACATTGGTAAAACAAGTATTGCGGTGAGCCGGGATCAAGCTGCAGCCTCTCCTCTGATTAGATTTGTGGCTGTATTTGTTGTTTGGCCCATTTGCAGCTGACCAGAAATGACAGAGCATGATGTAGCTCCTCCGGCTTTTTTTTTTTTTTTTTTGCTGGTAATTGACCCTCAGCTTATCTACACAGTACTTCTCGTATCTAAACAAAAATCTAGGATTTTCTTGAATGATACAATTTAAATCAATTTCTTCTGTTAGGAAAAATAAATAAATAAATGGAAACAAACCATGTGGCGAGTTATTTTCTGCCCTACCAGGATAAATCTGAGGGTGAGTTCGTTTATCATCCCCTGAATCTTCTGTCTCATACAGTATATGAGAGCCTTGGGTTTCCCCAGTGACAGGGTTAGGACACATCAGTGATAAACTAAAGGAAATCTAATGTTGCCATGGAGACGTACTCATCATTTCCACCTCGGCTACATGGTCCTTGCCACAAAAAAACCTCCACCTCCTTTCCTGATTCTACACACCATCGTTTCCCACGTGCCTTGAGCAGACATACCTCTCCTGCATCGCTGCCCTCTTCTCCATCGTCGCACCTGAAAATGTTTACACGCCTGTATCAAAATTTAATGTAGGAGGTATGAAATAGTAATATGTTGATTTCACATGGGCCATCAAAGCGTTGCGCATCTCCCTAACACTGAGTCACCACAGTTCTCATCCAGTCAGCATCATCTGTACTTCAGGTGCGGTCTCTGCTTGTACACTAGCTACTCCCGCTGTGTAAGGATCTCTGCCACATCGGCCTCCGCAAACACTTCTGCTGATCATTAAAAAAAGAAAAGCATCCCGTGTTTACATGGGCGGCACAACAACAGATCCCTCAGCACAAGAGTGCTCCTCCAAAGACCAAGACTGACGCACATATGATTTGCGGTTGTGTATCTTCACCTGTGAATTCTGTTGACGTTGAGGGGAAATTTGGGATTTAATTCAGAACATAGCATTTCTTGCTGTTATATTTTTTTGTTTTGCTACATTTAATTGAGTTCATGTTTAATTTCATCCATTTTGCATCTGTTTGTGGTTGTTGTTTTTTTCCTTCTTCTGGTCACGCTGCAGATTTTCACACTGAATTTGATTGTCTTTGTGGTGGAAACCTGAAATTAGGGCAGTTCTCAAGCACCAATGAGACAACACAAGAAGGTGTAAGTACAAGCTTGTGCAGAGTTCCTCTGCAGCCTGTGTTCATGGCCAGCCTACAGACAACAACAATTTGAATTTCTTCCCCAAAGCCTCCTAATTAAGAAAAATAATCCTTTATAACATAATCATAGCCCTGAGGCTGTTACAGGTACATAACCATCTATCTGAGGACAGTTACCAGTATGAGGACATGTATTCTTTCCTCTGGGTCTTATTGATACTTTTTTTTTACACGTTAATGTAATTTTGGTTTTATGTCACCTTTTGCCCATCTTTGGTCGTATTGAACCTCTTTTATTTATCATATCACATCTCTTTGTGGCTAGTTTTAGCATTTCCTGATCTCTTAATGGTCATTTTAGCTTCTTTTGCATGATCATATTACATTTTTAAGGTCCCTTAGTTCCTGTCCATGTGTTAAAATATTCCCGACACCCTACATTTATTTAAATGTCTATTTGCAGGATCTTTAAAAGACTTTTCTATGTTTGCACTTGCTATACTCAGCCTTACAGAATCCAACATCCCCAAAAGAGCAAGCGAGCAAATTTACTTTCATGAGCCACAGAGCTTCAGATTTTCCTCCTATATATCTGCTCGTGTTTACAATGGAACAGCAAAGTGAATGTGAAGAACATGAATGTCAGTGATTAAAGTGAGCGCATTACAAGCAGCAGAGCCCCTCGTGCTGTCACTCAGTGCTGTATGTGGGCTCTTGGAGACTGAAGATAAGAAGCAGGCGGCAGGCCTGCTGGAGGAGGAGTTGTGCATGTTTGTGAGGATGGTGGCTGCAAGGTGATAAATTTCCACAAAAGAAGCAAGCATCTGCCGCCAAAGGGCTCTAGTTTGGGTACTCTTGCCTCAATAAGATGTTAACCAGTGGCGACAAAGCCAGCTGACTCCCTACATCCAAAGCTGGGAAGGCAAATTAGCAGAGGACGATGCTCAGGGGGGACAAACGATGGTTGTTAGTGTTGTTATTTGTGTGTGTGAGAGCTGACTTGCATCCAGATCATTTCCTTTGACTCTGTTAAAAAACTATTCTATTTCTTGACTGAAATGTTGAGAAGGATGAAAGCGGAGAGCCACACGAGCTCACCTTAAATGTCAGTCTACAATGATTATGCTTGAGGAGCCTTTGTGACATAACGGCTGATTTAGAAGCTAGCCGTGGTCCAACTTTCATTGCCATGCTGTCCTTCCCTCGTGAAGACATTGAGCCAACCTCCAGCTGTCACAAAGCATCACAGATCACAGAGCTGGCCACGGAGCAACAGATGAACATGTACAATAGCCCACTCTGCATGCCCACACAGTGCAGCGGCCTCAGGCAATGAGCGAGGCAGAGTCAGTGAAGCCTGGATACATGATGTCTTCCTTCTATCTGTGACTCTCTCTGCAGACGATCCTGGTGGGAGACAGCGGAGTGGGCAAGACCTCTCTGCTGGTTCAGTTCGACCAGGGCAAGTTCATCCCGGGGTCCTTCACTTCCACCGTCGGCATTGGCTTCACAGTGAGTCCAACGCTTCCTCTCCTCCACACTCCCTCCCACACTGCCTTTTGCTTAGGCTCACTCATATTTCTCTCTGCTCACCAGTTCCCTCCCGTCCGTGTTTTCCCTCCTCCCTGTTATGCTGTTGACTTCACCCAAGTGAGAAGGACAAGTTGCTCCGATGGGTTGTCTGTACTCAAGTCGTGACACAACACCAGAGCAGATCCTCTCTGTTTGTGTGCCGAGGACTGTTTGACTCCTTCAGTGTGTCAGTGAAGTGCAGCATGAATCAGTGGTGCTCTCCAGTGTGGGAAGTTGTTTTTTCTCTCACTGCATTCATTACAATTCTTCACACTTTATTGAAGAGCATTAACGTGGTTAATGATGCCAATGTTATGATTAAATTACTGGGAAGAGACCAGAGCTAATGAATGTCATGGCAGCTGGCTGTTTGTTTGCTGCTGGATGTGCATTACAAAGTTATTCTGAACAGGACTGACTTTGTGCTTTGTGACAAGTTTGGGTGAGGAGGTGAGGGGTGGTGGGCTGTGTGACGTGTGTGGAGGTAAAAGGAGGTGTTCTGGCAGACGATCACTTTTTTGGCACAACAGCGGCAAGCAGGAGGGACGCACGCATGGCTTATTTATTGAATGATTTGTCTGCTTTGACACTGATAACTTTGGTTTTGTGAAGCCGCCATTACAAATAGAGGGGACGGGATTCAGCGAGAAAGCATGAAACTGGCTTTGCCACTTCACATTAGCATAAGTTTGCATACAGTAAATGCTTGAAAGTGTGATTCAAGGTTCAAAACTCCTGCAGAAAAAAAAAGCAATACAAGGGGGAAAAAAAATTACTCACATTCTGGAATATGTCGCCTGGATTTAGAGTCAGGGGTGAGACAGCGCCTTCAAAGACACCTTGATAAGATTTCATCGGAGTTGTCATTTTTGATTGGGCCTGGTGGAGATTATCCATTCACACAAGCCAGAAATTCAGCTGTTAGTCATTGCTGTGTCATAAGTTGTGTTCTGCAGGCTGGAATTCATTTTTACCTTTAACATTTAAAAATTCTATCACCTAATTTTTGATCCCAAGACATTTTAGTCACCATGTCTCGGAGCTTTCTTGGAAACAACATTGCCTATTTTTAGAATTGTTTTTAAATTAACATATAGCCCTAAGCAAACGTCTCGAACTACTTGTCATTTCTTTATATGTTGTCTCCAAGGAGCCAGACTTTTCAAAATGATGTTTAATAGTTGTCTTGAGCAATATTTCTCCAGGTTTTCTGGAGTTTTCACACAAATTTAAGCATTGATTTTGTTTTTCACTCATTTTTCATTCAATCTTTCTAACCAATCATTTTAACTGCTTATTTGTTTAATTCACTTAGCATTGACCTATGACTAATTCAACCGTAACTCACGGGATGAGACAATTTAGCAAAATAACAATTTTAGATCATGTTTTTAGGCAATTTCTTTCAAGCAGCCTGTTGCAAACACAAGATTTATTACCATTTCTTTTGTTGTATTTACAAAAAAAAAAGAACACACCATCAAACAGCTTTGTTGGTATGAAAAAGTATTTTTGCATCCCAAGATGACACACAGAGAGGTTTTAGCAGAAAACTTGGTCAATGTGGTTATAGTAGTGCAACCCCTAAAATTTTGAGGGAACTGGAGAAGTGGAGGACCAAAGAAGAAGTAGCAGGTCTAAAAATCTATCTATAGGAGATGAACAGTATCTAATCCAGATGAAACCGAAAAGAAATCCAGCAAAGATGTGACACAGGACCTGAGAGATGCATCTAGACCTTCACTGTATCCACTGTTCACTGAAACCTGATCAGAAATGGTCTCTAGAGGTGTGGCTGTCAAGAAGCCATTCTAAAGAAAAGGAAACGGGGAGCAAGGGGCTGAGGCATACCAAATAACACAAGAACTGGACTAAAAATTAGTAGGAACAGATCATATGGAGTGATGAAACCTTCCCAGAGCCCAGACTTTACCATTATTGAAGCAGTATGGAGTCATCTTACCTTCTCAAGAAGGTAAGCCAACATGCAAAGACGAATTTTGAAAGTCCTTCAAGAAGTCTGGACAACAAATTCTTGAGGACATCTTAAAGAAACCATAGCAAAGCTTGGTCATGCCAAGTATTGATAATCAGCCTTAATTCAATTGTCTAAACTGTTTGTTTGTTTGTTTGTTTTACTTTGTATACCATATTACTTAGTATACACAGGTCCTGTTTTCCTGCCAATATATAAAAAAGCAATCAGGGGTAAAGGACGACACAAAACTCTAGGACCTTTGTTTTTACCATAGAGGGAAAAACTGTAAATTCTTCACACATTGTGTGGTGATTAGAAAGAGAAGATTTAGCCAGTCAGGGAGTTAATATGGTAGTCTGTTGTGTTTGGTAATTTAGTTGATATGTAAAGTACTCCACCATTCTGTCAGCTATAAACAAATCAATGTTTGAGTTGTTGCCTGCAGCTACATAGATTGATGGGTTCATGTATGAAGGAGTGATAGATGCTCAGTTATATAACAAATGATCTCTGCTCATGTGCCATTAGTGCCGTTTTCAGAGCGGAGACGATCATCCTGTAGATTTGAACACAAGGGGGAGACAAACACTGCAACTAAAGAGTCATTCTAGTGCTTTATTATAAGGAAATTGAGTCTGTGAAACCATTTTAGATATGTATGAAGGAGAGGAGGGGATAATTGCTCATTTGCTTGCTGTGAAGAAGCATAATTAAAGGAGGGGTAAAAAATGGATCGGAACCACTTTGTATTAATATAAAAACACTTTGAAGGACAGTTTAACCATTCTTCCAGACAAATACCTCCCATGAGGTGTTAAACTCACTGTTTTCTCTCCTGTGTGTGACTGACCCTCCCAGTGGTCGCGCACCACCTGTGGCAGATGAGTCAGACATCAGCCTGTTGGACCCTTGCAGGTTTTTTTTCCCGTTTTTTTTTTTTTTGTAAGGGAGGGCAGTGTCACTCATAAGAAAACCCACATCGGAGTTGTCCACGTCCTCGCATTGCTGCCCAGTTAATCATCTGCCCACGCCAGGATGCACGGCTCCGCTCTGCAAAATTACAGAAATGTTTCCGCCTGTTTGTCATTACTGCTTTGACTGCTGGATGTAGACGCCGACGCGCCGCCAACACCACCACCGCCGTCGCAGCTACAGCTGATTGTTTCTCAAGTTTCTCCCCTTTTCTTTTTTTTTTCTTCCTTTTTTTTCTTTTGTGGGGGGACGACTGTGTGACAGTTAAGGTGAGATTTATTTTCCCCCACACGGGAAGCGCCCCGGTGATCATTTCGTGGCCGCGCGCAGTAGCTATGCGAGCAGAGGGGCTGGAGGTCGGCGGAGCCTGGGTCTGATCCCTGAAGACAACGTGCGCTTCTTTCTTGGACACATCTTGGAGATTAACTGTGGTTTGGCACTCTTTTTTTTTTTTTTTTTAAATAGGCACTGCGATGTCATTAAGAAAGACATCGTTGACGGACAAGCAGGGTAAAAACGGAACGTCAAAATATGTGTTGGAGAGATGCGCCTCTATTAATGAGTATTATGATATTGCCTTCAAGGTGTGTATTTCCGTTTTGACACGCATGTTTGTTTGTTTTTTTGTGTGCTTTTCTGTGTTTTTCCTGCCCGTACAGGTGCAGAGATATAGGCTACTGTAACAACTGGGTGTTAACTGCAGCAGCATCTTGACTATTCACATCTGGAGAATATGCAGCCTTCAGTGGTAATCTAACCATTAACCACAAGCTGACTGATCTGTCTATAATAATTCTTGTTAGACAGCTCATCCTCACTGTGGGAAATCTTTCTGGCAGCCCTGGCTGCTCCAGATATTTGCCAAAGGTGTACTTGTTGCTCCTTGCAAGCTCTTCTGCTGAATATTTGTTTAAAGCTGCCCAGACTCCAGCTGCTTTCTTAGACACAAGCAGACAAGTGGAAAAGTTACATTTAATTGTGTTACCACTTGCATTTGTAATGACTCCACCAGGGCAATGAGTGGCATATGATATTATAATCAAATGCTGATGAAATGATTGTATAATTGGACATCCTGCTGCTGTAATTACATCGAATAGTTTTGGAGAAGCATGCATGCTGGAAAGTAATGAGAGTAAATCGACAGAGTTGGTTGCAATCACCTCAAATCTGCCCCCTCGCTAGTACTGGCAGTTAAGTCAACAGTGGATCACAACACTGTGTGGGGCTGCATCTGCCACATTATTTCATAATCTCGCTCATGCTTATGGGTTCCCAAGAAGAGATATTGCACTATAACATTACGTGAGTCAAGCGTTATGATCTCAGTTGTGAAATATTATTTGCTAAAGCAGTTGCAGCATAATTTCTGCAACACGTCTGTCAGCTTTGGGGTAGAATTCTCACCCTTCTGTCAATGTTTCCTGTAGGCTATCAGTCATGTTCTTGACTAGATTTAACCTGATGTCCTTCTTCTCTGGTGGTGGGTTTTGCTCTAGGTGATGCTCCTTGGAGATTCAGCGGTGGGGAAGACGTGCATCTTGGTGCGCTTTAAAGATGGGGCATTTCTGGGAGGCAACTTTATAGCCACCGTTGGAATAGACTTTAGGGTGAGAAAGATGCTGCAGACAAATCCAACACTGACTGAGTAACCAGTTATTTCTGTGTGAGCCTTAATGCTGTTTTCTTACTTACAGTTCTGTGCAAAAGTCTAAATAAATATCCAGGAAGGGGACAATGATGCAGAGATTTGTTGAAAAAAATGCAAACATAAATGTAAATACAGTATAAAAAAAAAGGGGGTGGGGGGGAGAGTTTATACAGTTCTAAAAAACATTAAAGCAATACTTGGTATGTTCAACTTTAACAGTGTACCCTTTTGGACAAGCTTTCTTGAAATGTCTTAAAGTAATCTTCAGGAGTAGTTGTCCAGGCTTCTTGAGGGACTTTCCAAAGCTCTTCTTTGGGCGTTGGCTGCCTTTTGTTCCATTTTCTGTCAAGTTGATCCCACATTGCTTCAGTAATGTTCAGGTCTGGGTTCTGGGGAGGATTCATAAGACCTTTTCTATCCAGTTCTGTTATTTCTCTTTCCTCCCAGTTTCCATTCCTTTAAGGCATTTTAACAGCCACCCTTCCAAGGCGGCTGGATTTTCCCCCCCTTATTTCTTCAGTAATTCACTTTCAGATACATTTCAGCTGCTTTCAATTGTTTTGTTTTTTTGGCCTGTCACTTCTCCTTTCTCCTCCACTTGTTCAGGATCTTTCCATGTTTTATATATTTCACACCTTGTGGAGGTATACAAAGTGAAAATGAATAAAAAAAGCAGTCTGTGTTTTAAAAAACAGAAGACCTTCAGAAAGCTTGTAGAACTGCTGCTCAAGGAAAGCCTGACTGCACTGAATGCAAAATATAAGGAAATGACCGATGAATACAGAATTTTTCACAATACCGTACAAGGAAGTATTTTGAATTTCAAAAACCACCTCCTTGATATTTACAAACCAGCACGTGATCCTTTGGTTGAGGTGACATGGGGCCCAATTATCACCTACTTCCACAAAGAACACTTCATCATCCTGCAATGATAGGACCAAATGTACAAATCCTCTCGCCAATCAGTCAAGTTCACAGACCACTTGTGCTGCTAGGCGCTTTGGACAGCTTCATAAATGTCTTGGCAGATGCCTGCCCACGTCCCACATCTCCTGGAAAGATTGGCTCTGGCTCAGCTCGACCGTGGAGGAGTCACCCTGCTGTCAGACAAGCTCCTACGACAAGCACACACACACACACACACACACACACACACACACACACACACACACACACACACAATGGCTGTTGCTAAATTTCAAGCAGAGGCCTAATGTACGTCAACCTCTACG
>JAOXYM010000022.1:9290686-9304469 GCA_028567055.1 Leptatherina wallacei
GTGTGTGTGTGTGTGTGTGTGTGTGTGTGTGTGTGTGTGTGTGTGTGTGTGTGTGTGTGTGTGTGTGTGTGTCTGAGCATTCACTCAAGCACTCAGGGAGTTGAGGGTCCCTCCAGTCTGGAACATCTGTGCCCTCTCGCTGCTGCGTTCTGCATGTTTACCCCCGAGGCTGTTTCTGTCTGTGTCCAACGTTCATCCTCATTACATGATGGGAGGAAGGGTCGTTCTATGCAGCCAAAAGCAATCAGAAAGAGACAGAAT
Source organism: Leptatherina wallacei (assembly GCA_028567055.1). NCBI lineage: Eukaryota > Metazoa > Chordata > Actinopteri > Atheriniformes > Atherinidae > Leptatherina > Leptatherina wallacei. Next base: position 9,290,948 of record JAOXYM010000022.1, read on the forward strand.
AACCTGCTGAGCTCCTTTTATTCAATATGATACCACTGTGGGCGGCTCAGTGGACATTTGTATTGATTCTCTGAAGCTGATGAGATCAACTAAGACAAAATGATTTTAAGGACTCATAGCTTTTTTTTAAAATATTCAGTTTTCTGAGCAGCCAACATGAGCAAAAATTCTCTAAGAATCCAACAAGTTCAAAACTCAAAGACCCAGAAAAACCCTGACATTTGAGGGTTCAAAGCAATCGTTTATCCTGATTAAACGACTCCAAAAGTAGAAGCCAAGCTATGCCACTTCCTTACATCCATATTTTTTTCATAACACCAATATAATGACAGCTTTGGTATTTTCGGTGCAAGCAAGTCTGTGTGGAATCATGTTTCTGGTATTTAAGAGATTTTTTTTCTCTCTCTCTCTTTTTGCTTCTCACATGAAAATAGCAACAGCCCACGCCTGCTTGTGCGCTGCATTCGAGCACTGCTTAGTTATGTTGTTTGTCCTAGGAATATACAGCAATTGTTCCAGTGTTTACTCTCGATACTCTCCACAGATGGCCTAATGGGGCTGTGGCTGCTCAGTTCATGCTGGCACGCAGGCCGGACAGAAGTGGAGTTGGAACTAGCAATGACATTAAAACAAGTCATTTAACAGCTTGGTTTTCTGATTTTGGCTTTTCCTGCTTCATGTCATCCGGAGCTGTGATCCCAGTTGGGAAATGTTCTGACTCTCACATGAAGCACATAACAATTCCCAAGCTGAAGATGTAACTTGGGTACAGAGGACACAGTAGAGCGCACAGGAGTGTAAATTGGACTCAAGGGATGACTTTAGCTTCTTCTGTGTTGCAGTCCGGCACCTCAGGGTGTTGTTTTTTTTTTTTCTCTCTCATTGGCTCAACTGTTTCTGGAATTTTCTTCCTACATCCTGTCCAGCATTCCTGTGCCCGAAGTCTTTCGCCCAGCCAATGACACACATACACACAAAAACCCTCACACAGTCCAAACATACTCATATACAGCCTTGAAAGACAGACACACACACACACACACACACACACACACACACACACACACAGCTCTGGTTTAGCAGTCACACGGATGTCCGCACTCCTCTTGTCTGCGTTCACCTTTAAAGAGATTCAAAAGAGGGTACGAAGGGCTACGCCTTCTCCGGAAGCTGAAGAGCCCCGCTCATGGTTTCCATGGTTACACTGATGGCGCGTGTGCGTGTGCCTTTGCAATCTGTGTGGAGTGCACAAATGTGCGAGGATGAAGGTAGGCGAAGGTGAGAAAGCGCAAGGGAGGTGCGAAAAAATGGATGAGCAGTGATTAAGGTCAAAATATTCAGCATTTGCCGGGAGAGGAATAAAAGCCGCTGTTGTCTCTGCGGAGTAAAACACACCAAAACACATCATCGGTTCCAAAGGTCGGTGTTTTGTTGACCGGGCTGGAAAATATTTTACTTTGCTGTTGTGCAGTGAAGTGGGTCAAATGAAGAATTCAGTGATTTGCAATTTTTTTTAAAAAACACTTTACTGGATGAAAACTGATCAAATTGATTATATTAACTGTTTAAAGTTTTTTTTTCAAGCTTATTTTGGTTAAAGCAACAAAAACCAGGAAATGTTGTTTGATGCCTAGAAACGCCTGGTAGAAAATCTCTTAAGTAATTAGGTGAACTGACAACATGACTGTATTTCAGGAGTGAGGAGGAGGAGGAGGAGGAGGTATCATTCCTTCATTTCTTTGGTATGAGCTCGCTTAAGATGGACCAAGGTGAAATGCAAAACTGTCTTCAGATCTCATAAATCAAAATGTTAAATTCTTTGTGGAGTAGTGGACAATTTGACCTCCAGGTTGAAGAACAGAATGAGCATTTAGCTTCTTATTAGCAGGTATTAGTGCAGACTGCATGGCAAACCTGCACACCATCTATGTGTATTTAGTTCCAGGTTATGTCTGTCTTTTCGGGGAAAGTAGCTTATCTCAGCAAAGCAGTGCCAAATCACATTCTGTAAATATTACCTCAGCAGTACAACAGGAGCTGCTGCGCTCTAAATGCTTACAAAGTGTTGCTAAAAAAGAAAAAGGTAACCCTGGGTTTTTCTTTAAATATGTTTTTGGCTTTTAGAAAACCAATAACATTTCTTAGTTTCAACTTTTGACTTCTAGGCTTGTTGACGGACTCTAGTCTTTCTGCTGTCATCCGGTTGAAAAAAAAAAAAGGAAAAACTGAAATTATTTCTCATGTTTATATGTCAGATGTTTTTATCTGTTTTATTTATTCATTGTTTTTCATCATTTTAAATGTTTGTTTGGTTATGCGCATTGTTTTAAATATGGTTGTTTTAAAGTGCTTTATAAATAAAGTTGGTGAGGTATCTAAGGGTCTTCACCAGCTCTTCTGAATCGAAACCTAGTTTTTTTGGGAAAGTGACTTGTTTGAGAATGCAAATTATACTCTGAAGTGCATCAAAGAAGCAAACTCTGGTCCACCTAAAAACATGTCTTGTTTCACTACAAGTGGACCGAATGCATGGAGGTAGACTACATCGTAGGTGGTGCAAACAGAAGTTGTCCAACAGATGAGCGAGTTTTCTTCTTCTTTGGTTTGTCCTTCAATAATTTTGGATGCAGCGCCACCTCAGGTGTGGAGATCAGTATGTTTTTTTTTTTAAAGGTTTGGTTTGTTTGACTAGTGCGGAGGCAAACTCGGACCGGCTGACTGTTGCAACCCTCAATTAAACCAGAGTCCCAAGTCGCAGCGAGTATTTCGGACTATTCGGTGTGAATACAACCTAGATGATTCTGAATTCCTTGCATTGTGTTTTATATTTATACATCTTGAACAAGTTTTTGTTGTGATTTAGTCAGAAAATCTTAAAGTCCTGGGAAACTGCAATAAATAAGGCTGGAGTCTGTTCGTTATCGCAGCCGTTAAGCAAAAACAGGTAATCCAACTACGTTAAGTGGTATTTAAAATGTAATTTATACGAGTTTTGTTCGACCAAAATCCCACTTTGCTTTGAATGCAGTAAGATTGTGAGAAGCTTTCTGAGTCTTTCTTCTTTATCGTTGGCCTGTCTTTAAACAGTAATTACAGGAGAGGAAGTGTGCGCATGTCCGATGAAATTGGCTGTGTCTAGATGAAATCTAGATGAGTGTGAGCTAATCTGCAGCCTACAGCCATATTTGATCCTACAGTAGATAGAAAACCACACACGCTGCAGACGCCTTAAGTGAGCCTTGAAGCAGAATTTACGTCAGAGTACTCTGTGTTTGTCACTTCTCTCCTGTAATCTGCACATTCTCATAAAAGCTGCTTATTAAAGAGCTGGAAACCTTGTACTGTATCCCCACAAATGCTCTGCTTTTTACACCCGCCTTACATAAAGAGCTGGGTAGAATGTTTTCACTAAACAAATCCTCTCCGAGCTGCTGTGTGGGAGGATTCAATCTATATTTGTAGATTGTATGGCCTTCAATGATCGCATTCAACGTATTGTATTATGCATTGTGTGGGCTGGTCAAGTTTCAACTGTTAAGATGTCAAATGTTTTTGTTTTCTGTAGAAGGTTTTGTAATATTTCACAAATTCATGTGACAATCCTGTGCATCAAAATATCTTTTTTGAACAAGTCATTGCTCCAAGATACTGAGATCTGATGTAATTCCTGAAGCATTAGCTGATGGATAAGACTCTGTTAATAGAACAGATGTCAGCTTGCAATGGTTATTTGCATTACAGCAAGAAAAAGGCCGCACCTATAGGAACTATTTGAACTAGGATGGTCAGACCTCACGACGTTAGTGCTGGTTTCCTGTCATTGTTGTAGATGGAGGATTCTCCCACCTCCTTCATCTTGATCCCTTTCTGACCCGACTTGCAAAGACAGACCTAGCTGCTCATAGCAGGACGGGAAACGAAGGCTTCACTGATGAAGAATCCACTTAATTTACCCTGTGCTATGAAACAGCTTCTATAGCAATACAGGTGGTATTGGACTCTTGGTTAAATCGCGTGCTATTCCAGCAACACACACTCAGTTGTGCTTCAAAGTAAACAGTATGACCAGCTGATGGCTGGCTGTATTGAAGTCACTGTGACAAAGCCAGGTATTATTCATGCCTGGTTTTGATAATGAAGTACATGTCATTATGTTCGTCTGGCAGGATCAGATGTAGGCCATGATTCATTCTGACTGGCTGTGCACCGTCGCTAGACATTTGTCATACACTTGGATAAGCGTTACATTGATATTTGTTGAGTGTGAGTGTCTTTTGTTTAGTTTTTTACATCCATGCATGCACATTTACCTGTGTCTGTCTTTGTTTATGTTTAGATGTGCGTAAAATTGGGAGTCTCTTTACTTACACTGAAATATTTGTGTAATCATGAATGTAGCATGCTTCCTTTTGCTTGTTTGTGTATATCAATAGTGTAATACGCTACATGAAGTGGAACCTGTGCTGATTCCGATTTTTATTAATTGTCACCAGAAATCGGCATTCGAACACTTTGCACACAATTTTTTTTTCTGCTGTATCTATTAGAGCAGCTGATGTATGTCTTATGGAAGGGAATTGTAGAGAAACTCAGTATATTATCACATAACATACATAACATACAAGGGTATTTGGCCAGTGTTTTGCAAGAGTCTTGTATAGTTTTTGCAATATTTGGTTAAGAATTAAGTGAGGAAACATATAAACGCACACACAAAAAACCTGACCTAAATGGTGAAAGAAGCAACAAAAAAGGGAGTAGAGACATAATCAACGGTTCATGGAGTATAAGTATTTTATATATAAAACTTTAGGATTTTTTAAAAAGATTATTGTTATTATTATTTAGGCAGAAAGCAGCACAGCAATGACAGGAAATGGAAAGAGGAAGGAATGAGGGCAGGGTACTTAACAAAGGTCCGAGGTTGTCCTTTATGGTGGTCAGTGTTTTTAACCCTTAGGCCTGTGGGATGATGTTGCGGTAGCTTTCCTTGCATCGGTACACGTTCTCCTGAAGCTTTTGTTGAAATGTCAAAACAGTCATAAACAGCTGGGACATGCACCCCGTTTACATGTCTGCTATAAAAGATGCTTCTAGTTATATTGGCTGAGAACAATACTCTGTTGTATTGATCAGGGTTGCAATAAATTATCGATGGCTAGAATGTAGCATGATATGACATCACAGCAGTTTACTGCGTCTCCCCGCCCCCCCCCTAGCTGAAACCTTTGTGACACCAGTCCAAACAACAGAGCCACTGTCCCTTCAGACATGGTTTCGTGGCCCAGGTCAGGGGTGGAACCTGAACCTTTTACTGCGTGGGTGTATGGGATTGCTTGTGATTGGGTCCCACGGGATACTGGACGAAGGCTCTACAATGCCACATTACATGTCCCCACTTCATTCTGTCAAAGGTTCACCACCCCAGCTGGACAATGAGTCGGAGCGCTGCCGCCGCGCCCTATCAGGAGGTGGAGGGGGAAATGACTCGTTGCTCGCCCTGAAATAGACTCACCCACTCCTGCCATCCATCTCCCTTCCCATCGTAGAAGCACGATCACTTACGGCTGCGGTGGAACAAGCCTTCCATTTGAGTTCCTAAGGAAAAATTTAGTTTTATAGAGGAAAAAAGAAAAAACCTACTTTTAAATATGCTGCAAATTTTTACATTTAGGCCTCTCCCACATCTTCTTCTAAGCAACACAATCTACACAGTCACAGCCTCGAGGCGTGCTCGCAAGGTTAGCTGCAAGTCATGTGAACAAGCTTCAAATTTACCTTCACACCAAAGTGAGAGCTTAAAACCCGATGAAATGCCATGAGAGGGGGGTGTTTAAGTTTGTGCTTAGTCCTTCACGAGTCTACAATTTCTTTGGCCCTTAACTCGACTTTAATGTCAATGGCTCATTGATACGAACACTTACACCACCAACGAGGTAATGCTCACAATGTAACTGCTGTTGCATAAGCATGTGTTTGCTTTGGGATAAATCCGAGCGCCTTTACATTTCTCATGTTGCTGCAGTCGAGCCGAGGACATATTTTACCCACAGCTCAGGACATTGGAATTTTAACCAGGTTAAATCTTGCTCACTCAGCTAGAACAGCAGAAAATTGTCATGGTAGCAATGAGGGGTGGATTGTCAAATCTGCTAGGCTAGAAGGAGTTACTGGGATTGATCCGGGAGCTGAAACTGAAAAAGTTTTTTTTTTCCCCAAATTAAGATTCTCAGCCCAAATAATAGCATTACCGGACTGGTTCAGAAAAAGCCAACTAATGCCAGAACACAGCCAAATATTTGGCCTCAGTTGACTTATTGAATAACGTAGCAACCAGGGATTTTGGTTTTAAAGTTGTTACAGTCTGATAACATGTAATGCAGAGCATTACCATGTGTAACATGTTGCTTCTTCTACTTGTATTGTAACAATGCCTGTTTGTTCTACTTTGGGAGACCTAATTTTCAATATTCAGTAATAAGTAAAAGTAAAACTAACCGCTCAGTGGTTTATTTTTGGTAAGTGCAGGAGGAACCTTTGTTTGGTTGAACTCATTCAGTGTTCAGGCTTTCAGGGCTTTAGGGTCAAGGATAGGAGGATTGACAGAGGAGATAAAACTTATTGACTTTTTTGCTCATGAAAGGATGAACCTGCCGGCCAGCAGTGGGCTGATCTTATGCTATCATGATCTTAAAAATGAACATCGAGCAAAAGTAGAGCCTGTTAGTTCTGTTTTTTAAAGATCCTAAGGTAATGGCTCTGCCTTTTTGGTTATCAAGACCACTCCATTTGGGTTTATCTGTGGCAATACCCCTGCTGTGATGATTGACAATACTTTTCTATCTTCAGGCCTTCCCCTTAAAGAGTATGATGTAATGGGAACCCTCAGCAGAACCTTTCTTTGGTATCTTTTGTAGAGCTAGTTTGTCCCATCCTTAAATGGAAGGGGGGACAGTAGGGTGCTTTGTTCCCCAATCCGCTTGCCTTGCAGATGGTTCAGTGGTCCAACTTGAAACCCAACACCCCCATCCTGCCTGAGAGAATGGTGCACTCCATGCAATCAAGAGCACCAAACTTGTGCTGTGGTTAAAAAAAAAAAAAACGGGTTTGCATCAAACATTCATTAAGTCCAACCTTGTTAACCTTCGTCAAAAACTGCACGTGAAAGTCACGAGGTCACGAACAGTTTGCCATGTCACTGAGTAACCACGGTGCCTGGCAGTGTGTCGCTTTAGTGGTTGTTTTCCTGATCAAAGGGGCCAAACACATGGGAGAGTTGCTTTCTTGAATTAAAAAGACATGGGCGGGATGAAGTAAGAAGCAGCAGCAGGAGAGAGTGATACAGGGAGATGAAGGAGAGACGGCTTTAGATGACATATTTGTGTTAAGAGCTCAGCTGAGTATGACAGGGAGCAGCTGATGATTCACAGAACTTGTTAGCTCTGTCATTAGCGTTCAAAAGCAGCTGTCTGAATAAAGGATGAAATTGATAAATGTGGTGTTATAGGAGATTTTGGAATGACCCTTTTTGGTTTAGATTTTCTCCTTTTCCCATGCTGATATTTCTTTACTCTGTCAAGGACCTGGAACTGTGCAGGAATGTCAAAAGCCTGCCGTAATGGGTGTCCTTTATGTGTGCTCTCCTTTACTCTCATGTTACCCACAGCTAACATGCTAACATTGGCATCGCCCCCTATAGCAATTAGCATGTTGGTTTCCGTGTTATAGCTTCTTGCCAGGAGCTTCTGCCATTGTTGTAATTCCTGCTTTCTTTCTTCCTTTTGTTTTTGGTTTATTTGTTTAGTGTTTTTTTCCTAATTAAAATGAACTCATCTTAAAATTAACTCATGTTAACCTGCATTTGAATTGTTAGCTAATGCTAGCCATACTTGTTGCCTCTTCTTATCTTGTTATCTTAAACTGAGATTGACATAAAACTTGAAATAAGCTGTTTGAAGACTCATCCCTCATCAACAATTAGCTTTGGTTTTATTTATACCTAATAATGCCTTGTGTGACAGAGCACAACATGGAATTGTCATACGTTTTCTTAGACAAGAAGTACAAGCTGTTTTCTCAGCAGCATCTTCCATTTGTATTATATGCACTGCTGTTTGGTTGGAGGCCTGTAAATTGAACTTTGCCTCCATGTCTTATCTTCTGATTATCAGAGCTTCCTGAGGAAACCCAGAAACAGGTCTTAAACAGGGTGGGGAACTGTAAACTGCCCATCTAAAAAACACAGCAAGAGACACCGTGTTAGATCTCTGTAGTAACTTTTTTGTGTTTGTGCGTTATCTGACATATGTAAAGAATAAAGCGGTGTTGGATTGTTGGATTTATTTATCTATTTATTTGAGTGGTGGTATTCTCTGCAGTGGAAATGGAAACTACTCTCACACATTAGTTTCCTGGAAGAAGCTGTGTCTATGTGAAAGGCTGTTAGTGTACATTAGAGTAAAGTTCATATGATAGCCTTTTTTTTTTTTTCTTGAAAACAAATATTCTGCAATTGAAGTGACAATAATAGTTCCACTTTGTTTGAACTGCTCAGTGTTAATATTGTAGTCTCCTGAGTTAGTGTCGGTAATACTTTTTGACATATAAACCATGGTGCATCTGTCATGATTTTACATTGGGTTTTTCAGCTCATTCGTTTTTATAAACTTAAGCCTTTTGCTTAAATCTGTTTCAACTTCTCTTATCTTGCTTATACTTCACCCTAGATTAATCCATCCATCACCCATTAGCTATACCCACTTATTTCAAAGCAGGGTCGCTGGGACGGCCTATCCCATCTGCTATCAGACGTAAAGCAGGGTACACCCTGGACAGGCTGATCCTATTAGAATCAGATGGGGTGAAAAATATCACTGCCTCCCCTCTTACAACTGCACATAAAGTGTGTTTTTCTATGCATATACTTCTTTGTGATTTGATTTCTCTTTCATGTTAGGACGTTAAGCCAACACATAGGGAAGCATATAGAGGGAAGATGTGTCGACAGTTCCTGTGCTTCACTTCCCTCCGCAAAGGGAACGTTTGTGTCACTGTGAAAGTGTGTTTATCTCAAAAAACATGTCATTTAGTGGGAAGGCAGAGAGGAACATTTAACACAATAGAAAAAAGTGTGACTTTTAATCTTAAAAGGGAGGGTAGCAAACTGATGATTATCTGAGTGTGTTTGGATGAGATGGCAGCACAAAAAGGATGCTTCTTTTTACATTTCATCAAAGATGAAGAGCTTTGAAGGGGTGAGATGACTGGTGTTGTATCATTACAGAGGGAAAATCAGGGTTTTCACCGCCCTTCTGTAGGCTTACTGCAATCAAACACAATCTGAGGAACAGAATAAAGTAGATGATTCAATCTGTTTTCCTTCCACATATCATGTACTTTCAATGTTTCAGGGTCTGGGAAGCACTAGATGTTTATTTACCAAGCTAAAGCCAAGACTGCGATGGTTTGAAACAAATGTTCAATCCAGCTTGCATGTTAAATGTTCAGTGTGTATCATTGCACAGATAAGATGGCTCACAATATCTCTGTTTTAGTCAGGAAACCAGCCATGAAGAGGAGCTGTAGTATCAGAGTAGTTTTCAGAACGTCCCATGAGTCCGGCACGCTCAGTTTCACTTTGATCATCAGATTTCTTCTGACGCATTGCGATACATTGTACTTTCATTGATTTATTTTGCTGTGTGTGCAAAGATAAAATCATACACATTTGGCAAGTAGTGCGTCTTGGGTTGCCCTCCTGGCTTGTGAGTTCAGCAAATTCCAAAGATTTCAGACTCGCGTGGAGATTCTTCGACCCTCCACTCCTCTGTGACACAAACCCTCCTCTGTTGTCCCAAGCAGGGCCTCATTCACTGTCTCCCTGCGCGAGGACGCCTAACATCAGCCGAGTATGAGAGCCAGGAAGTCCAGTGCCAAGGCTGGGGTGTCTCTTTGGGGCTCTCAGTATTACTCAGTCATCGTTTGTGGTTTCAAAACTAAACATGTGGTGATTCTGAATCATTCTTATGGATGGTGCTTCTATCATGCTGAGCACCAGCCTTCAAGAAGGTAATGCTTTACTCTTGTAAAGACAGACAAGTTTAATTTCAGGCTTTCAAATAACACTCGGTCCATGTTAAGAAAAACTTGAGCACTAATTCCAGGTAAACTAACGTCAAAGTCTAATCAAAGGTTGCCTTCACCCTTCTAATTAATTTGTACTTTTTACTGCTCTCAAGATTTAATGCATTCATAAAGGAAGGTTTTATTTTGGTTTGGTATGGAGTTTTACTGGAGAGGGTGTAGTGTCGGCTATAAAAAATCAAGCATTCTTGTATAATTACTTACTAGAGTTAATTTGTTCAGCTGATCACATGTTCAGCATACACTCCCACCACTCAACAGGTTCTTGAGATAGACACACATGGACAGTTTGCATCACAAATGAGAGCGAACGACAGACCTGCATTTGCATTGTTACCAAATGCAGAAGTGTTTAGTGCCATGTAAATGGTAAATGGACTGTACTTGTATAGCGCTTTTCTAGTCAAGTGACCACTCAAAGCGCTTTGACACTACATGTTCATTCACCCATTCACCCAACACATTCATACAGCACCTATATTTATACATACTTGGTGCTAAGCATTCATACCCCCTATAGGCACATCGGGAGGCAGTGTAGGGTTCAGTGTCTTGCCCAAGGACACTTCGACATGTAGTCAGGGGGAATAGAACCGCCGACCTCCTGATTAGTAGACGACAGCTCTATCCACCTGAGCTACAGCCGCCCATGTAATTATTCTCATCATATTTTTTTCTTTTAGACAAAACATTGACTGTTTAGAGGGACTATTTTCTCTGTCTTTGGAAATAAAAAAGTTAGAAATGAGGGAGTTTATTGTTCAAAATCATACAGAAAAGGAATTAGAGCTTTTTCTGGTTTTTCACCAGATTATAAAACCCTTTTTTTCTTTTTTACTCTTATTAAGATGTAAAAGTAAATTAGAAAAGTGCTGTAATTATACATTTGGAAATGAATACAGCTGCATCAGCTAATGAAAACGGAAGAATGTAACAAGTTACCTTCATGTTGTTGTTAAAAGTTTAGTTGCAGTGCTACCATCTAAACCATTTTCTGCTTTTGATGACAATCAAAAGGATAACCAACTCGTCAGGAGATGGTCTGTTTGTTTTATTCATTTTCCACATTTCCAACCAAGTTTATTCCCCATTTTGCTTTTACAGGTACAAGTAATTGCTAGCTGTTAGCCTTTGCTATCTGTGGTAAAAGCTTCTCTGGCTTTATATGGCTTGTGGGAGAATCAATACTTTTTATTAATCATTTGCTTTTGTTTGTTTTTGTCTGATATTAACATAATGAAATTTGATAACTGACATATTGATTGAAAACCGATACGAAAAAGTTCAAGTTTTCACCTTACAGGAATTGCAAGTTTCCATTAAACGGGAGCTGAGATCCTAAAGAGGTCAAAGACTTCTCTATTATTAAACACAAGTGCCATGTTGGCAGTTTTGTTTATAAATGCACGTGACTTCTATGAAATGAAGTTCCAAGTTTTGTAGCCACCAGTTTATATGCTATTTGCATCTTATTTATATAGTCCTATGATCTTGGGAACTATTACTAATGCATCGTCCTCTCTTAACATTTCCATCTGTCAAATCTGGACATGAGACAAAAAGTAAATTCTTTTTTTATTTCAGGCGGATTCTCACAGGAAAAGAACCGTTCACTTTTGCTGGATGTGGGATGGGTGTTAGCTCTGAACAATTGGCTTACATAACACAGTGATGTGACAATCACTCATGGCTACAGTCGAGCTGTGTTATGAGAGAAAATGTTGAGTCAGACTGCCTTGGTTATTTTAACGTCCGCTGTTCTTTTATAATTATTAAGAGCTTTGGATCAGTGAGGCTGCTGCCGGTATTTTCTTTGGAAAGTGAGTCATTCCCACTAACTTATTTCTGCAGGTGCATCATTCTGTTCGGATGTTGAGTTGACTTAGGGGAGTGGGAGCACACAGCTGCTCTGGTATGGAGGCAGCTTCAGATCAGATTTGGTCACAGTGACAAAGATTGTCCTGACCGGTGCTCTGAAGCTCCTGCATGTAGCCCCCATACTCTGTTTTCACTTCTTTGATGACGAACTGTTAAAGCCCCTGTTTGCTAAATAAGGAAAGCTGCCTCATCCATACAACGGAAGGGAGGCTCTGGGATCAGGCTGGAGTTTGTTCCTGGATGACAATACAGCTCTGACTCTTCCTGCCATCCCAGACCAGGACTGGACGGGACAGAGTGAGGGGAGGCGGTCAGAGGTCAACGCCCAGCTTCCATTGTCCTTCGGCTTGGAGCCGAGCTGGGCTGCGCCCCACACCGGAACCGGTCCTTTCCTCAAAGCCCCCCACCCACTCCTCTGAAAATACTCCACAAACCTCCCAATAGACCTCCAATCACATGCCTCCAAGACCCCCTTCCTTCCTGGCGAGCAGTTGGAGTCACGTGGACTCGAACAGCAGCTACAGTTTACAGTGATTGTTATAAACATAGTGCACAACACATCAGCATGCAGCGGACACTTGCATGTTCAATCTCGGCTTTATATTCATGGTAAACGACTCACAGGAGCTCTCCGTAATCTTTGTCCCTCTTGTTCTTCCTGAGCAGACACCCATGGTGGAGGTATTTTTGTTTGTTCTAGGCAAGCTGACATTTTACTAACCTCAGTCATGGCGCATTCAGGTTTACTAACGTATCCCTTCTCTCCTTTGCGTCCTTTTTCCAGGAAGTGTGCACTGAACTGCGGCCACGTCTCTGCGTGATCCGGCGAGGCTCTAACGGATATGGCTTCAACCTGCACAGCGAGCGTGCACGGCCAGGCCAGTACATCAGAGCAGTGGATGAAGACTCTCCAGCAGAGAGGGCAGGCCTGCAGCCCAAGGACAGGATAGTACAGGTACTTTAAAAAAGATCATGGCTGTTGGGCTGTTAGACCATCCTGGGCTGTAATTCAGCATGGTAGATCATTAACAATATGTGTTTTGGTAGGATCAAGAGATTATCTGCCGTCCTTGAACACAGCACCAAATGGCTATGAAGTACTGAACAAACTATAAAGATCCCTGTAGGTGTATCCTGATTAGTCTGCCACACTTCCACACTACAATGCCTATAGTGGTATTCATTTATTTATTCATTATTTCATTCATTTAATTTGCATTGATATAGAAAATAATGCTGTTTTGTGTAATCTGGCCTCATCAAAGCGTGGTGAAGCCTTTTGATTCTCTGTTCTTTACATTCCAGTGAGCCAGTGGTTCATGTTGCAGATATAAAGTGTGATAAAGGATTAATTTCAGGGCTGTGACTATGTTGCCATTTTAAAGCCAAATATCAGGTGGTGAATCAAATTATATTGCTACAGGTGGGTACTCCTGGGGTACTGAAGCAGTGGTCAAGTCTTTTCAGAAAGTCAACACTGTGTTAATATGATGTGAAATAA
>JAOXYM010000022.1:9305603-9316010 GCA_028567055.1 Leptatherina wallacei
AGAAAGAAAATCCTGATGGTGATAAAAGAGTCTGCTCACTTCTGTGTGAGAACGAGACGCAAAGCCCAGACAAAAAAGATAACAGAGAGGATTTGTTTAAGATGCAAGGTTGAGAAGATTTGAAACCCTGTTCTTCTCCTCAGGTAAACAATATCCCAGTGGAGGGGAAGACGCATTCAGAGGTGGTTGCTGCCATTAAAGCCGGCGGTGATGAGACCCGGTTGCTGGTGGTGGACCCCGACACAGACGCCTTCTTCAAGAGGTGCAGGGTGACCCCCAACCCCGAGCACCTAACTGGTGAGAGGGATGATTTTTTTTTTTCCACCACTTTCTTCTTCCTGTCAGCTGGAATTGGCTCATTGTTTCTCTTCAAGTTCATTGTCAGTCAACAGCTGAATTCATGGACACATTAAAGACTCTACACGTCCTCTTCTGTCTTCTCGTTCCGAGTAAACCGCAGCAGATTAAACATCTGTCACAGTTTCTTGCCTTTGCTTTTCTCTCTTCCCCTTTATTTGACTTTTTTTCCCCCCTTTCCATCTCTCCTGCTTTCATTCACTGCCAAGGATCACAGACGGAGACACTGAGCCACTTCCTGCCCCCCACCTAAATGCTGATCCCCGCAGGGAAAGTTAATCTTTTCGACATGAATACATTAGATGAGACGGATCTGATGGTTATTTGTAAGGTTTGAAGGCTTAGATGTGCAGCTTTCAGGAATTTAGGCTTACCCTGCAACCTGATATCCTGATTTATCTAGAAAACCAATTAAAGTTTGACAGGATATTTAGAGTAAGGTCCTCTGCTGATGGACTTCATCAGCAGAGATAAGTGGCCAAACGAACATGAATGATTCTGCTGGCGAAGACCAGAGGGATCATTCTTTCAGTGTTTTTGTATCCCCCTTGCTTTTTTTCCCCTTCCAAAATTAGTAATAAACCCACGTTGATACACAAGAGATTAAAAGGATAATCCCTTTAGATTCTTAACTCAGCAGAAGGTTGGAGTTTGGGGGTTATTCTGGCGTTTAGTCCTGGTCCCAGCATAGCTACAATAACCCCTAGGGGGAGCTCTAGTACAGTAAAAGATCTGGGTTTGAGCAGCAGCTGGTTCTCAGGTGGGTGGGATGTTTGGTAAAGTGTCACTCTACCCACAAGAAACCACTCATATAAACATGCTAGCTGTTGGCATGGCAACAACCTGGATACAAAGCAGAGATGCTGGAGTTAGAAGAAGGAAAGTCATCACGCTGGGGATTTCTGTATATAAAATGTTGGACAGTAGTGAAAATGCTGTTTAACTTTCCATCACTCAAAAGTCTAAAATCCAAAGATACTCACGAGTCACATAAGAATTCTTCCTAATTTCTTCTAAAGGGCAAGACTAGATCAGCGGCTTGAAGTGGTGAATTGAAATGTGGTGGAATGAAACTTTAAAATAAGAAGCGTACTCGGGTTTTCTCCACCTCGGTGGTTAGATCTACTCAGCCCTCAGTCCAGGATTAGAAATAATAAATCTCTACAGAGGGAAGATTCCAGCGAGGTGTTTCCCAGGTAACTGCCTGCACTTCACACGCTGCCCACTCAGAGGGCACCTGCCTACACTCCCTCTTCACATCCACACACACTGCTGCATCTCACAGAGCAGCGTCGCTGGCCAGCACCTTTGTTTGGTTTCCAAGGTGCCCACTCTTAAGTGGCCTCTCAGCCTGGAGCTGGAGCTATGTGAGGACCAGGAGAGGCTCCTCTCACACAGCAAAGACATCAAGACTCAAACCTCAGATTAACTCTGAAGGACCAGCTGCGATCTAAAATAATAGGTTGTCATTGGCTTAAGACACTATTCAGGCTGTGGAGGATAAAAAGGATGGACGGTAAGGGGAAGGTAATGATGTCTGGCTTCAGCTACAACATCTCAGAATACAGTCTGTGATAGTTGTGGTATTTTGTAGTGTCAGTTTTAATGAGGGAGGGAAAATAACAGCAATGTGAATGATAAAAGTTTAGCTGATTTACTAGAGTAGGAGGAGCAGTAGGGTAATAATGGAAGAGACTTAACCGATGACCTGCTCATACATGTGATGTGTGATGTGTGTTAGATCTCTGCTGCTGTGTGCCTGAAACTGAAGGATAGCAAGTAACATGACATACTAGACTTGGAGTATCCCAACAAAGACGGTTCTGTTTTTAGAGACCATCGATGATTGTTGTGTTATTTTCTTGTCCACAGGTCCACTGCCAGAGCCTGTCATTAAAGGAGAAATGGAAGAGAAGGTAAGATGTGGTCACTTCCCTCCTCACTGATCCAGCCTCTCCTTCCCGGAAGCAGGGAGACAATAATAGCTCCCCCCTCCTGCTTCAAATATTCCTTGTGTAGTATCCTACAAGCCAACAAACCAAGGTCGGACAGTGTTCGAAAGCAACACAGCCCTCTTATTTTCAGGCGTTGTCTGTTACATCAGAGAATTGAGACCCTGGTGTGGCGAGTTATTAATCAGAGACGTCTACTGAATGCACCTTCCTGTTATTGTCAAACCTTTCTGGTGTCCATTGTGTGGCACCGTGAACAAAAACTCCACCCACCTACTTCTACATTAATTTGGAAAATGTTTGATTTGAGAGAATTTAAAATGTAATTTAATAAGAAAAGCGTACACAATCGTCCAATTTTATTTACAAATGGAGATAAGTGAACACTCTCACGCTTAAATGGATCATCTAGCAGATTGATACAAATTTATTTGATAGTGGCGACTTGGGGGACGAGATTTAATTCTTTGATATCAGGAAACTGTCAACCAGGCTTCGTCCCAGTAGATAATCCAGTATTTATTTATTTTTGTGTAGGTCTGACACTTGTCTGCTACTCGTAAGTATTTCACAGAGTGCTCTTGGTTTGGAGAATTCAGGAGAAATTGTGACAGTGGAGCTAAACTAGCAGTTTAAAAAAGGAGAGAGGAGAAGAGCAAATTGCTCATCATATAAAACTATTTAAACTTTAGTAACTCTTAAGTACTTGGATGAATGCTTTGGACTTGTCCTCTGCTTAACTTTAGCCCAAGACACTTGCTGATATTGCCACTATGGTGCCAGAGCATATATCCAGCCAACAAGTAATCCCTGATTTGAGGCTGCAAACTGCTGGCTATGGGGGGAGAAAATGAAGTGCTGAAGAAAATAATAATGTGAAGCAAAAGTTATCTGATGAATTTATTCACAATTTGGTGTTTGCTCAATCAGCTATAGGTATATAAGGGTTGGGTTGTTTTAGATGGCAAAAATTCACTCTTATCCTGATTTTGAGTAGCCGCGAGCATAGCCCCCTCCCTATACAATCTCATCCTGATTCTCTAAACTGACTGCTGTCTACTACAGTAAACACTGACTCATCACATCACAATCCTACTTTAAGAGAAAAATAACCTGACAGAGAAGCTAGTCTGTTCCAACATAGGCTAGCGAGTCGTGTTTGGAGCTATAATTTGTGTAATTCCATTAATCTCATTGCAATCAAAAGAATTCATGTGACATAAGTTCGTGGGCCTTTGATTGATGAAGTTTTACATCTGCATCACTTTACTCTTTAACCATAGTTATTTGATGTATTATTATAGTAAGTTGTATTTGTTGGACTTTGTATGAGATCTGATGGATCCACAGAAATGAGGCATTCTGGTAATAGGAAAGTGTTTATTTTATGTACAATATGTGTAATTTGGAAGATGTTATAAGTCCATATTTTATCAACTTTTTGTAAAAGCTAATGCCTTGCTCTCAGATGTAGAACATTCATTTTTAAATTGATTTCCATAAAACATTCTGCATAAATTGTCTTGGCATTACAGAAGTTTGAGCCCATCCCATTTAAGAATGAAGTACAGATGATTCTTGGAAAGAATCACAAAAAACATTTTGATTTCATAGTTAGAAAATCTAATCTAAATTTTTTTATTTCTCTTCGCTTGAATATGGAGGATTATGTGAGTTGCTGTTCCTTTGACATTCAATGGTAACAAAAGCACAAACTTTGTGTGTGTTGTCTCTAAGATGTTATTGGTGAAGAAAATACTGTATTAATGCTGGTAGCCTTGACTTGGGCTTTAGGCCAGATATGCAGAGTGTCTGATCGGCACTTCCTGTTACTCAGGAACTGTATGTGCAGCAGTGCAGTTACTTGTTCCACGTATTGTTGTGCAACAGGCACTGAAGAACCAAGAGGGAGGTCAGGGATAAGTCGTTTGTCGAGTGGAAAAACATAAAAACATTTCGACTACAGACCGGTTTTACAGGCTTGTGATAGAACTGAAAACATAAATGCTGATTTGAACTGTGGTGCTCCAGGAAGTTATGCTTCAGCCTGGGAAGAAAACAGAAGTTTCTTTCAACACAACACTGCTATAACAAACTTTTATATTCTCATTCTATGATGATTTTTCAGATTTATTGCAGGAAACTCCCATATTTGTATTAAATACTTCTTGGGTCACCATCACTACATCTACTATTATTTAAACACAAAGAAAAAATAGTTGAAAATCTTCCAGTAGTTTGTGGTTTTGCCAGAAAATGATTTTAATCTATGCTCCCCGTATAAAGGCAGGTGTAAAAGAAGTCCATTTGTCCCCAATTGAAACAAAACTCCTAAAATCCAAGACTGCCCTCAAGTGGTGAACTCTGACACTACACGGAGGCTTGAAAAGCTTCCTAGTCTCTTCACTAAAATGAAAACTGATAATATTGTGTATAGTTATGCAAATCTATTGGTTTGTTGTCATGAAGTGACACTGATGAGCATTTGTGTTCACAGATGAATGGCAGAGTGGCAAGGGAGGCAGAGAGAGACTCAAAGCTGTCCATCAGTCCTTCGCCATCCAACGCCTCGTCAAACGCCTCATTCACAACCCCAACTGCAAACACGCCGCCAGAGGTACATCGTCGTAGAGGCACAATCTCATCTTCACAAAATGCAACATGTTTATGTTTTAAAACATACTGAGTTTCTCACTTTGCTGCTTTCTCTTTAGGGTTTGATCACAGATGCCATCCCAGCTCTCAATCTCAGCCTGCAGCAGGTCAAAGAGCTCGCACACAAGAAACGCTCCAACAAAAGAGCTCCACCCATGGACTGGACCAAGAAAAATGAACTTTTCAGCAACCTATAGGACGGCTCACCACACCTGAAACACGCACACACACACACACACACATTTCAAAAAGATTTTTTCAAATTATAATTATTATTATTATTATTATTATTAGAGAAACACCAGATGAAGTTAAAGCTGTTGTGTAAAATATAATATTCTTCCTATTATTGACCCATATGATATTATATTCCAAACATCATACTCTATATGTATAATGTTCTACTAACCACAAAGATGCATATGCCTTTGAAAGAGAACGGGATTATACGGAAATTGTGTGTATGCATTTGTTAAAGTGTCCGTTGTTTTCTTTTTACTCTGCGTGTTTGTTTGACCCTGGCTGTTCCTGCTGAGTTTGTTGCCGGTGGAAACATGAAGGAGTCAGCTGAACTTAATGACCCACACGCATGTCAAACACTTTCTGTCTGGATCACACAAACAAGAGCCTGACAATCAGTTCTTCTATCTCTAGTTTACCTTTACAGATTTTTGGGATCAGACATTTGACAGAAGACTGAGTTGAATTCACTATCATGTCTTTTTTTTGTTGTTCTTTCATTAACCTTAATTATCACATTTCAAAAAATGAATCCAAAAGGGAGAGAACAGCTATATTTTCTTAAATCCTTTCTCACATAAATCTCCTATTTTGGGAAATAATCACTGGCTTTAAACTGGAAATATCTATATTTTTGAAGTGCATTCTTGTATACTATATGTACATATAAATCATGTATCATGTTCATTTTTTTTCATTTTGACTCAAATTCCACTGATGCCATTCATGTGACCAACATTGTATAATGAATAACTTGCTTTGCTCTTATTGGCCATCGTTGTGACTGGCTGCTCAGTTCACAAAGTTATTGAAGTTTTTATTGCTCCATCAGAAAGGAGGATATGTGAGATTTTTGCATTTCTATTGATGTCTTAAAAAACTAATTATGTGTTGTTTAGATAAGGTTCATCACTTGGAATACTTAAACATATTTTTTTGTTATAGTAGTCTTGAGAAAAGTGAAAGTGATTTTAAGACTGAATGACTGAAAAGACGTTTTTGTAGTTTGTGTCAGCGATGATCTATTTTAATTCTGTAATGCATCAGTCAGCACATTATATTGTTATCTGAGATGAATAAAATATTCTCCAATGTTGTTATGGCGTTTGTGTGCTATAGAAAACTTTGGATAAGGATTTTTTGGACATCATGTAGGCTGGCTTTGATGTCCCATTGCGTTAACATAATTTATCAACCAGTTTATTATGTAATGATTAAGAAAATTGAATTGAAATAGTATCTTGTAGTAATGATGTTTTTTACTGTCTCAGTATTCCAGACAGGGAGTTGTATAAACATCTTTCAGACTTACAGTTTTTCTCCATTGGTTTGGCTCATTTCTTGAAAAATTACATTCTCAAAACTCTAAGATCATTTAGCAAAACAGTCTCACAGTTCAGCACAACATCATGGCTCACTTGCAAAAGCTCATCTCTATCCCAAAACTGTTCGCTCATGCTTCAGAACTAAATTCCTTTCCAGTGTAAATCGTCAGAGCCCCCAAAATATAAAGGTCCCCCTCAATGACTTTGGCTCATTTCTTGAAACAGATTGGACATTCTTGGCACTTTTGCCAAAATGACCTGGATGGTTCAGTACAACACCATGGCTCACCTGCAGAAGTTCATATCTCTCCCAAAACAATTCACTCATGAGTCATAATGAAATTCCTTTCTCATAGAAGTAGTAGGTACCCCAAAAATTAATCGTCCCTTTGGCATTGTGCAAGTACTGCAAGTCAAAATGTTTAGATGTTTTCTCATTATGGCAGAGGACCATTAAAATATCCCTCATGTCTTACCCCAGTCCCTTCATTGACAATGGTTACTGTACTCATTTTTTTTGTATAATGTAATATAAACACATAAACAAAAAACCAAGATATTATATGTAGCATACAGTGCTGTAAATAAAGCTGGAGTTTCACAACTAACTCTTCTTCACTGGCCACCGTCCTCGCCCTCCTGGCCGTCCACACGCTGCTGTCTGTGTGGCCACATATTATCATCCACATCACAGCGTATAGTCTCCCTTGCAATGCAACCAGGGAAGAAACAGTGTGAATGTGGCAATCATCCCCCTCCACTGTATGGAGCAGGGACATCTGATTTTGAGCCTGATGCTCATACACTCTCCACCTCAAGCAGAGAAAAACTGTCGGTAGGAACACCGTGACCATCCTTGGATGAGTAGTGAACCAGGCCCTGATAAGCGGACCATGGTGGAAAACATAGTTTATACTGGACATGTTTAGCAGCATTCACAATCATGGACAGCACCTGTCAGGTAACTAAACATACTGTTTAGTACGGTCATCTGAGACATGAAACTCCTTCTTCATCAGTCAAGTTCTATAGTTTCACATGTCAGTCAATTTATCAAATGTTCCAAGAGATTCATATCTGGTATCCATGGTATCATGTTGTTGACTAATATTAACAGTTGATCAGACTGTTGTGCATGTGATTACTTGTAGAATGAAATGATGCTGACATGTTTTGAACAGAACAACCATAAGACTGAGAATCAACAATCAGTTTAGATCAACAAGATCTATTCACTCGGAAATAATGCTAAATGTAGGCTAACTGTACTTAATCTTTTGCAAAGATGTACTGAGACATTGAGACATTAGACAGTTGCAACTTCATGAAATGAATGAGAAACTAAATTGTGTTTTGAACAATTGCCAAGGGGTTTGGAGGTTTGTCCATGTCCATGTCATTTCTGATTCAAGAAATGAGCCAAACCAAGGGATAAAAACTGTAAGCCCAAAAAGAAAAAAAGTGTGTACATGGTTGTAATGAAAATGGCTTCAATCAAATCGTGGACCGCATGATAATAAGAATATGTAAGAGATCATTTATTCTTTTATTTCCACTAATTTAAATCATCTAGTCGAGCACTTGAACATGCCCACAGACTTTAGGCAATTTTTATAATTGGTTCATCAGTTTCCACTGATGGCCCTCAGACTGTGTTCGTGTTTATTCATCAGGCAGTTCAGGACAGCAGAGTGTTGTCTGATCCTCTGTCATCAAATATGTCGCTCCGTCTTCTTGTGTCTCCCACTAATGGCCACAACATTTCTGCTCCCCCTGTCTCCTTCCAGCCCTGCAATCATTATTTCTGCTCACTGTCACACTCTACACTCCTCACTGTCCCTCTTTAGGGGACAATTAATTCAATTGGATGGCATGACACTGAGGGATATTTGGGTGAAATCAAGTAAAATGGTAATTTTATAAATAGATATTCCAATAATGTGGATGATAAAGGGTGCTATAATTGCTTATTATGAAAATCATTGCAAAGAGCACCTCAGCAGCATCATTGTGGTAATAACTGCAAGGATTATTTTATAAATCATTTTAGTAAACTCAAAGAGGGAGGAACTTGAAATACTCATCTTTCCGCTGAGGAGCAGATTTATAGTTTGACATTTACTATATAAATTGAAAATGTTGACCATTTCTTTATTTAACTTTCAGCAAAAATGTCAGGCACTTTTCTTTAGTAGCAATCCCCAGTCTTAATAGGGTAATACACAATATTTACTTTCACTATTCAATAGTCATGGTTTGATACACTTCCTTCTTTTCTTTTCTTTTCTTTTCTTTTTCTTTTTCTTTTTCTTTTTCTTTTCTTTTCTTTTCTTTTCTTTGACAAATCAATGAGTGATGCCATGCATGTTTGTGGGCTTGCATCGCACTTTTTTTGCTCTTGTATAAGAGTAACAAAGCAAATCTGAAGGCAAGGACGGTAATTTTGAACTCTGAAAATGCTGGAAAAAGCTTCTCACTTCCAAGGGACATGGATGTTGCATACAGTAACGATGTACTCCATCAAAGCAGTAAAAGATACATTCAAGTGAGCTTTCCAGAATTCTGTAATCTTCTTCTGGTCTACAAGCAGTTCAAATTTGCATCAGCTTCTAGTTTTGCACATATTCCTCTCCTGCGGTGAGGTGAAGAAGGAGAACAACAACAACAAGTCATGCAAAGAATTTAAAAGTGATATATTTAGCTCTCCTGTAAAAATGAAGCAGGTGGACTTTGCTGACAGTAAACCATTTTAGTTATACAGAAAAATCTCTTTTTGTCTCAACAAGTGATTAAGCACTTTGAAACATTGTTAATGAGAACTAATCACACATGCAAAGCTGTGTTTTATCATTACGTCTTGATGGTTTTTATTCAGATTGTGTAATCAGTGTAATGGTGTGTGAGAGCACACTACAAGCCTTTCTTTTTATCCTCTGTGCAGCTAGCATGTCTGTGCTTTGACACCTCGGTGTCGGTCAACTGCTCCACAGACAGTCCAGGTTTTCAACTTCCAAATTTTTACTCTGCATCCTTTCCTCCAAACATCTTAAGATGTATTAAAGCTTTATTCCTATTCTGCTATGTAACACACCGTGATCTTCAAAACATGAAAAAAGCTGGAGGATGGTGACGCTGATAATTAAGATGATGAAGGGCAGGTGTGGGTCGTGCGTTGAACCTTCACAGCTTAGGCACAAACATGGCCGGTTGCTTGGCAACCTTGTCCACTGAGGGGGTCCTTGTAAGGACTGGAGCTGGGGTGAGACAAACGGTTGACACAACTCTACCTTTAAACTCCACAGTATGCTAAATATAGACCTAGGATGTGTGTGCATGCGTGTCGAGCCACAGTGGAGAAAATTACAGACAAAAACAAAGTAACATTGAATATGTGAGTTTAAGTATATGGTAAGGGGAGGGGGTTGGGGGGGGTTGGAGACCAGGGTTTGGGAAGAGTGATAAGCCAGCGAGTGAGGGAAAAGTCTGACGCACAAGCTGAGCAGTGCGTGAGGTTGCTGTAATACGAGCTTTTTTCCTGTCTGTCTTCTCTGAGAAATCCTCATCCACTTCGGCCTTATTTTCCTCATGCACACACACACACACTCCTTTTATAAAAATACCCAAGGACAATCCTCACTATTAATAGGGAGTGTTGTCAACTGGCTCTGGAGAAATGGCACCTTCTGTTCAGCTAACTATTTTTGCAGCCCTTTGTACTCATGACCCCTCACACTGTCAATTACAACTATTTTCCAGACTATTAAGAGCAATAAAACCGGCTTCCTACATGCTAAAGATGAATATGATAGATAGATAGATAGATAGATAGATAGATAGATAGATAGATAGATAGATAGATAGATAGATAGATAGATAGA
>JAOXYM010000022.1:9327347-9342458 GCA_028567055.1 Leptatherina wallacei
TCTGTCTGTCTGTCTGTCTGTCTGTCTGTCTGTCTGTCTGTCTGTCTGTCTGTCTGTCTGTCTGTCTGTCTGTCTGGTCCCATCAACAGAGTTGCCAGCAGAAGAAGGTGAGTCCACTTTAAACCACACACACCTGCTTTCCAGTTAATCATGTCTCAGTAGCATGGCCTGTCCATCAGAGTTCATCATTTAACATTGTGTCACCCAGACACACCTGTTCCCCTCACTTCCTGTGATGACAAGTTGTTTGTATAACACCTGCCACCACTGTACTATAGACTCGGAGATCCCAAGTGGCGTAAATGGCTCACATTCTGTGTAACCTACATTTTGCACTAGAAATATGTCCCTACACGTTCCTTTGCGAGGCATGGGTTCTGCATTTTTAGAGCTTTTGAACCCAAACTAGTGTTGTTGCTGTGATTATGGGTGACAAGCAAGCAAAAGTGACAATAAGTGATGTAAGTTAGCACAAATAAAGAGACAAGAGCATCACTTCATTTTCACTTTTCCTTCTTTATCTTTGTTGGTAATACAACTATGTTATCATCATGATTATCAACACATTACCAAACATTGTTGGAAACCAAATGTGATATGCTGCGTTTTCTTTTCTTTATCAGGAAAGAGTATCTGGGAGCTGGTGGTGGAGCAGTTTGAGGACCTGTTGGTCAGAATCCTGCTGCTGGCTGCCTGCATCTCCTTTGTGAGTTTATTTTTCTTGACATGATGCAATGCATTTCCATCTGCTGCATTTATTTATGTATTCACACATATATTTGTTCAGATTGGAGAAAGGTGCTGAACGATTTAGAAATAGCTATTTCACCAAATGTGTACATTTTAAAGACTGGATGACTAAAAGAAAAAAAGTCAAATCAAAAAACTAAAAAACAAAACCAAAATATATTTCAGATAAAATTTATAAACATTTATTTAAATTAAAAGATTTTTTAAGAGCTAAAAAGAAAAGAGAAAAACAAAGAGGATTTGTCAATCTAACCCAAAATACTGTATGAAGCGGTTATTAACACCTTCAAGTTCAAGTATCTTCAAATAAAACCATGAACATTATTCATATTATGCATGTGATCAGTTCATCACGATTTCTTACAATAAAAACTTCATCAAACAATCCTGCTTTTGTAACATTTGATCAGTTTAAGATCAGCGTTGATAATTTGCACCCTAATGGCACGCCTTCAAACTCCACCAGCAAAATAATTATTTTCATTTAGGCTTTAATATATCTGGTACTGGATCCATGCTCTAATTTAGATCCTCAAAGTTATTGAAAGTTTTAGCTTCTTATCATATTGTGATGCTGATGAGGAACAACATAAACTGAAAATAACTGAATATGAATGAGAAGAAAAACACGGAACATTTCATAAGAGCATCTTCAGTGACAAGAAGGAAACCGATGGAACAAGCTGCAGGGATGAGCTGTGAACTCTCATCTGCTCTCTTTCTGATTAAACACTAAAATACACACACACACACACACACACACACAGGCTGCCAAACACAGCCTATACATCACTGAGTTATCAAATTACATTTGGACCCATTTTTATTTGCTCCAGGAATCCCTCTCTGTGTCACTGCTGCGCTCTAAACAACAGTTTTATTAAGGAGAGCAGGTTGCTCACTTTGTCTTAATCCTCCATCTCTGCCCTCTGGCCTCCTTGTACAGCTGTCACTAATGGCCTTAGAAGGCCTGACAGCAGTGTGTGGAAAAAAAAAAAGAAAGAAAGAAGGAAAGAAAAGCACAAGACAAAGACAGAAAGTGAGTGTCAGTTTGTGTGTGAGGGCATATGCATGGCTCTTGCTTTATTTTAAGAAGGTCTCAAGCCAGGACGAGAAACTGTATCCTTGGACAAAGGTCAAGGATGGGAGGAACGAGGGACGGCTTGCGGCTGCGGGAGAGACGTGGAGGGGGTGTTGAGGATTGAGTTGCACAATGGCATTGTTTGCTACAATGACAAACGAGAGCAATAGATTTGGAGTCGTATACGGTTTCCAAATGAGAGAACATCAAATACTGTAGAAACATGCTCATCATATTCATACACACAGGAATGTTCTTTCACTGCCATGTGCTGACAGGCGCTGACGATCGATTGGGTCTTTGAAGAGTAGCAGTGTGAAGACAGACTGGAGGGAGGGAGCAAATGAGCCTATTTGTTTTAAAAAAAAAAGGGTGAGAAAAGATGAGAGATGAAAAGCGGGCAACTGGAAAACAAGGATGATTACAATGCAGAGCAAAAAGGCTTCAAGAGAAGGATGGGGAGGACTTAACTCTTTGCTCCCTGCTTAGGCCTGTGCTCCGCTGGCCTGCAACTAATCTGTGTCAATGTCAACACTGAGCCTTTCCGAAACACACCTGCCTCTGTAACATTGGGACTCCCACTCACAGGGGCCCACACGTGTTGAACTATATGTTTGGAGACAAGTCCCATGTACTGTCGAGGGCAGATCTCACACAGAAGATGACATAAGACAAAAGAGAAAGACAGTGAAATGTCATTTGATCCACCAATGGATCAGAGCTGTCAGAAATAGCTGCGCGTCGTGACATATTTATGTTTTATGCTAGTCAGCAGTAAAAGATAATACGGTCACCCTGAGCAACAGCTGCACAACAAACTTGAAGACATTTGTAGCAACAAAGAGCGCTCCATAGGCTTCCCAGCAGCAGTGATGGATTGTTTCAACTCTACATCTACAACCTTAATAGACTCATTAGTGGATCCAATTTCAACATGGCTTTATGTATTATTTGATTATTAGGATTATATTTGAATTTCAATCATGAGGAGATAGTGTAACTATTATAAAATATTGGATCAGCTGCTTGTTCACAGAGTTAAACTAGCTGTTATAACCATCCCAGTGGGGGGATCCTAGTTTCAAGGTAAATCAATCAATGATTAGAATTAGGAATTTTCCTCAAGTGGATCCTGGGTGTTAAAGTTAGAAAACTTAAGCACTTCCACAAACTTCACTAAAGACATATAAAAGTATATTTTATCCATGTTTGAATTCCACCGTGTGCTAACTCTGCTTCTGTCCATCTCAGGTGCTGGCTTGGTTTGAGGAAGGTGAAGAAACAGTCACTGCCTTCGTCGAGCCCTTTGTCATCCTCCTCATCCTCATCGCAAACGCCGTCGTTGGGGTGTGGCAGGTGAGCGCACATGCGTACACACATGCGCACAGGAACAATTGCAGCCACAAGGACACATACTTGCGCCTCAATGCTGACTTTTATACACACCTAAATAGACTCTTAAACTTAGTAACAGGCACGCACTATAAATCACACCCATCGGCGACCTGTTCAGGCCCCGTGTCCTTGATGAAGAGCACATGCTCCTTCTAGAGTTGTGTTCGGGACCTCAAAGTTCAAGGAAAGCCAGGACAAGAGATATGACGTAAAGAGGAGGTGAAAAGGCAAAAGGTTAAGCCAACAACACGAGTGGAGGAAGAGAAGGGGGAGGCTGACGGACTGGTGCTCATGCTGCCTTGAAGGTTTAAAGTGCCGTGTGTTTCATTATAGTCCACAATGTGCAATCCACTGTGAAAATGCAAGGGGATGATCACGTTACCACAGGCCTGAGGTGTGTGTGTGTGGTTGAGGGGGTTCATATCGACCCTGCAACAGTCATTTGGAAACTATGCGCAAGGATTCACACGTGGGGGGAATAAAGGAGAGCGGAGAGAGGGAGGGCAGCTGGCATGAAATGAGCTTTACACTTTGAGGCAATCGAGGGGCAGCCTTGGAAGAAACCATAGATTAAACTCAACATCAGGGTTTGACTCCTTGGATCGGTCTATCGTTCAGCCTGAAGCTGCTTTCACTGGTGTGTAGCGCAATGTGATGATCAATAAAGATTTATTAGCTGTGAATAATTGTTTATAGATCAAATCAAACTTACTAAACCTGCACAACTGACTGCTGTAAGGAAAAACATGTTTTCCTTCAATGTATTTAGGCTTATGACCTGCACTGTAGTAAAAATATCAGGAAAGTTAACAGAAAGGGACGATATGATCTTGTCCATAACAATCTAAGGTTAAGATTATGGGGGACAATACAGATCCATGTTTGTTAGACGCATAATATATGTGAAACAGTAGAGTTGCATTATGGGAAGTGCATGATACTAGGAAGTTGGATCCTGACCTATATTAAATTTATAAGTAAGGATTAGTCTGTCCAGCAGCGGGGTTTTTTTTTTTTTTTGCAATATTTGTTATTCTCCTAAAAACTTTATGGAAGCACATCCCTAAACTGCTGTAATGTGTCTTTAGATTATTGAAATATATTATTCCATACAAAGGGCCACACATGAGCAAACTGATGATTGAGGCCTAATTTGACAGTATATACATACTCAAATATTTTCAATCCACAACTATTGGTAACACCAGGGGTGGGGGACCTTGGTCCTTGAGGGCCACAATCCTGCAGGTTGTTATGTTTCCCTGCTCCAACACACCTGATTCAAACCAAATGGATCCAACAGTTTATCAAGTTTCTACACAGTGACTCATTCATTTGAAGCAGAGAAACATCTAAATTTGCAGTAACCTACTGCGGCCCTTGAGGACCAGGGTTCCCCACCACTAGGTTACACTGGCACAAGCAGCTGCCAGAATTACCCAATCTTTTGCCTCTTGTATTTTTTTTTGGCAACAGGAGCGCAATGCAGAGAGTGCCATTGAGGCCCTGAAGGAGTACGAGCCTGAGATGGGAAAAGTTTACCGGGCGGACAGGAAGAGTGTGCAGAGAATCAAGGCCAGGGAGCTTGTTCCTGGTGATGTGGTGGAGGTTTCGGGTAAGTTTCACCGGTTATAAATATTTTTCATTTTAACTTTACTTGGTGGATTTACCTCAAGTCCATTAATCCACATAATTAATGTAACCAGTGTATGAGTCACAGCAGCTATTAATTCTTAGCTTGGAGTGTCTACCATTGCTCTATGTTTCAAAGACATCAACAAGTGGCAAAGCTGTGGTCATGCAGGCTTAAAGGTCAAAAGGTCATCCTAATTTACCCCAACCCTCCGCATAGTGCACAAAATTTACATTCAAAGTATTTAAATATTGTGCATTTGTGCATTTGTGCATTATTTTTGCACACCAGAAGCTGATGCACATATGATCAGGCAGCTGTTTACAGTGTTATTTTTGTATTTTGACAATGAATGGTCTTGCACTTTTTCAGAAAACAAATAAATATGTGTAAGAACATAACATTCGGCTGGTTGTTTTATAGGAATTTTAACATAAAGAAGTCGTCAAGCTTTTAATCATGCCTTATTATATAATAACATACACGTGAGTACACAGTTATGTCCATCAAACTTAGTGCCAGCCTTTTAAGGGAGTCAGGAGGAAAAGGGGTGGAGGAGGAACTTCCTGGGAAGAAAAACATGCTTGAGTTTGAATGCACTTCATATTAACTCAGTCCTCTGTCTCTCTCTGTCCACCTGTTCTTTTCATTTCATGATCTCCCCAAGGTCTCCCTCTCCCTCTGTCTCTTACTGTGGTGTCAGTTTTCAACAACAACAGTATCCATCCAGGGTGCTAAGACCAGTCAATCAACCCCAGCCCCCTTTCCCCCTCCATCCTTATGTGCAGTGGTTGTCATATTAAGAAGCACAAACAAACTGATCACCTAAAAACAACTTAAAATTAAAAATAGATTGAAAAGTGAATGCTAATAAATGATCTTCTTGTTCTACATTTCTCTGTGTGTGGTTGTTTCCACACTAGTTGGTGACAAAGTGCCAGCTGACATTAGGATCATCTCCATCAAGTCTACCACGCTGCGTGTGGACCAGTCCATTCTTACTGGTATGTTTAATCACACACAGGAGACAACAAAGAAATGAATATAGGTGTTTGGGATGACTACCACCTTACCTGACCACTCCATCCAACTCTTGTGTCTGCAGGCGAATCTGTCAGTGTGATCAAGCACACTGATGCCGTCCCAGACCTCCGAGCTGTCAACCAGGACAAGAAGAACATGTTGTTCTCTGTGAGTTTCCTGCCGTCTACTCTTATGTGCCATACCTTGACCTTTACATTTGCCTATATTTTCTTTTTAATACATCTTCAACTGGGCTTCCTTGTCCCATTTGATACCATTATAGGAGACATTATTAATGCAAATGTGGAAAATGTTTTGACATAAAGTTGTAGTACATGATTCTGTAGAGGATTGTCAAAGTAAAGAGCATGCATCCTCTGGACACTCTTTGGTCCAGACTGGTCGGCCAACATCCTCATCGCTGTCTCCCTCTCTTCCAAAACTCTTAATCAGGGCACAAACATTGCAGCTGGTAAAGCCACCGGCATCGCTGTGGCAACCGGTGTTTCCACTGAAATCGGAAAGATTCGTGACCAGATGGCAGCCACTGAGCAGGAGAAGACCCCTCTGCAGCAGAAACTGGATGAGTTTGGAGAGCAGCTATCCAAGGTGGGTGAGGCAGATGGACATGAAGCTTCTCTGAAAACTCAGTGTCAGTTCATCCCAATCATCTTAAAGAGGTCATGAAATAATAAACCTGTAAATGGGCATCATATGGCTTCTTTTTAACACACAGAAAAACAGTGTTTAAAACAAAACAATGACTTGTCTCTTGCGCATCCTTCTGGCTGTTTCTCCTCCAGGTCATTTCCCTCATTTGTGTTGCTGTGTGGATAATCAACATTGGCCATTTCAATGACCCCGTCCACGGGGGTTCCTGGATCCGCGGTGCCGTTTACTATTTCAAGATTGCTGTGGCTTTGGCTGTGGCTGCCATCCCTGAAGGTAAGCCCAAAAGATTAACTTCTGTTTTATTGGCCAAAAAGGTGATCATACCTTATATTCATACTGTGTTGTTCATCTACATATGTGTAGCTGCTTCTGGTCTATTAATAACAGTCTTTGTCAGGCTAATCTCTTCTAGGTACAACATAATCTATTCAGTTTTAGTGAAGTTATTTATTATTTTTTTGGTGTAGCATTAAACTAATTGCAAGAGTTGGTGGCAGTATTGGGTGAATGATTTACTAGTTCCCATATGCATTTTCTCAACGAGTCCTTGGGATCTGCCACGTCTTTTTCCTCCAATACACCACCATGGGTGCACATTTACCACTTACTTGTATCATCATGGTTTTCCTAGCTTGTTTGGTCACCAACCAACTCTAAGAAAATACATAATTTGAATATTCAGTCCCCATTAAAGTCAAAGACATTACTCACAACAGCTGTTTTCTTAGCCTCTTGGTTATATTTAGAAGTGTTTTTAACCCTTCTTAACCCAGTAGGACTTAGAGTGCTCATAAACAGGCCCACAATTGGCCATCTCAAGCGTCTGTGAACGATTGTGTCTCTTGTCTGTGCAACACACCATTGATACATTTTGACCTTTTGACCACGTTGATTC
The DNA here is from genome assembly GCA_028567055.1 of Leptatherina wallacei. Classification (NCBI taxonomy): domain Eukaryota; kingdom Metazoa; phylum Chordata; class Actinopteri; order Atheriniformes; family Atherinidae; genus Leptatherina; species Leptatherina wallacei. The sequence continues at coordinate 9,334,797 of JAOXYM010000022.1, forward strand.
AACATCAGGTCTGTCAGTGACTTTCAAGTTTTAAGTGAAGTTCAAGTTTTCCCAAAAAACCTGCTAGTTTTCTGGAAGATTTACTGTAAAACCGTTAATTTCACAGCCTCAGAAGAAACTAGAAACATAAATCAAGTCCATTTGAGAAGTTAAAGTTTCTCATTTTGTTGTAAGTGACTGACTTTGCCCTCATTCTTATAAATGTATATTTTTTATTCCTTTTATTCAAAAGTAATTTGTTTGTCTTGAGTGTCTCTCCAGGCTTGAATGGTAAAAGCAGGACAAAAAAAAAGGAATTTCATATCTGCATTTAAAGTATCTAACTTACTATCTTTTGTCCAGAAATAAAACTTCAAGATCTCTGTTATTTACATTTTGAATCCCTTCACTAAAGACCTGAGTTTGACACTTTGGAGAACTTTGCAGAAACTTCGGATAACTTGCTTTGTGCCTCATGAATGTGACGACTTATACTTTCTGAGACAAAACTGTTTTGGATTTGGCTCACACTCTTCGCTATCACACTGCAGTCAGCTGTTAACTGTGCCAATGCTCATCATGAGATCACTGCATGGTAATGCCAAAAGGACAACATCATCCACAAATGGAGATGCCACTATAAAGCCACTAAACTATTTGCCAAGAATCTGAGCACAATTCACACTCCAAGCATAGGAGGACTGGATGTCTTGCAGCAGCCCGTCCCATAGAAATTGTTTTTGAGGACACGGTAGTTTGATTGCCCTCCAGCCAGTGGGGTAATAGCTGGATCCTCGCCGCCAACAGCCTAAAGTTCATATGGAGTAGTAGTCACCTGGTTCGTACCGATGCCTTCCTCTTTTGCTTTATAGCAGCTTAATGGTGTATTCAGTTCAGTTCTGTTCCTTTGTCCATGTCAGGCCTGCCCGCTGTCATCACCACTTGCTTGGCTCTGGGAACACGTCGTATGGCCAAGAAAAACGCCATCGTCAGAAGCCTGCCCTCTGTGGAGACCCTGGGCTGTACCTCTGTCATCTGCTCAGACAAGACTGGTACCCTCACCACCAACCAGATGTGTGTAACCAAGGTGGGTTCATACACACATGCACCAATATACTTGCGCACATTTTCAACCTAAACCTGAGCTGGTAAACAAGAGATCTAATCCATAAATTGTGATGTTCCTCATGTGTCCGTGCAGATGTTCGTCATTGATAAAGTCGATGGAGACAACGTCTCCCTTGGTCAGTTTGACATTTCAGGCTCAAAGTACACCCCTGAGGGAGAAGTGTAAGTGACGAATGGATGTAAACGAACAAAATACACACGAGCATGACCATAAACATAAGCAAAACTACACTTACTTATTTATTTTCGACTTTTTCTACCAGCACAAGGAATGGCGGGCTTGTGAAGTGCGGACAGTTTGATGGATTAGTTGAGCTGGCAACCATCTGCGCTCTGTGCAACGACTCATCTCTGGACTACAACGAGGTCTGCAGGCCATTCAGGCCCTTTTTGTTTTAATGCATGACGCTTAGCATCACCATGCAAATGATTCCCTTAAGATTATCTTCGAATGTAGCTTTCTGATTCAGTCTTTCCCTCTATGTGCAGTCCAAGGGTATTTATGAGAAAGTGGGTGAAGCTACAGAGACAGCACTGTCCTGTCTGGTGGAGAAGATGAACGTGTTCAACACAGAAGTGCGTGGTCTGTCCAAGGTGGAAAGGGCAAATGCTTGCTGTTCCGTAAGTATACAAAATAGCTCACGTATGTCGTAAGTTACTGTATAATAGCTTTGCTTGTCTTCAAACTAAAACATTTACCTAAGTCTTTATGATTTGACTTTAAACTGTTTCAGGCATTTTTCATTGTCTGTTGGTCTAGTTACCGGTTATGTGAAAGGGACTCATATGACCAAAACAATGAAACACCGTATTGCTCCAAACTGTTTGATTTCTGGCTTAAATAACAGATTAGATGATGGCGCTTGACTCTATTAGTGATCTTTTTTTTTAGCCTGCTCCTTTACATTAACTTTTGTTTCTTTTCATTTTCCAACAGGTCATCAAACAGCTGATGAAGAAGGAGTTTACCCTGGAGTTCTCCAGAGACAGAAAGTCCATGTCAGTCTACTGCTCACCCGCAAAGTCAGCCAAAGCTCCTGTGGGAAATAAGATGTTTGTCAAAGTGAGTGCATGGACCAGCATATAAACATAAGGACATACAAATATAGACAAGAAAAGACAAAAAAAAAAGAAAAGAGAGGAAAAGTATAAATATTTACTGCAACAGTCCACTTAGGTGTTCTCTTATGTTTCCTTTGAAACTGCTGAGTGAATGGAGTGACACACCATTAGAAAGCTACTATTTATTATATTATTATATTACTATTCTTTCTATTATACTTCTATTACTATTCTTTTGATGCAAAATATGAAAGGATGCATTTACTATTAGCTGAGACAATAAGAAATTTAAGCAACTCCCCCAGGAAGCCTTCTAAGAATTCACTTCTTGGTATTTCATCTTAAGTCCAGACGATCCAATCCAGTAAACATTCATTTAAAGAGAGGGACTGCTGCTGCATCATTTGTGGGCAGATGTTCACATTAATGTCTTTATGGCTCAAATGAGGAAAACGTTAAAAGCAAAGTCACTGGTACCAGTTCTGTGTGGATCAATGGGGTAAGTTGCTGGGAGTTTTAATAGTAAAATGTGGGAAAATGGCTGGCAAAGTCTAAATATAACAATTCAGTTGCTGTTATCATAGGAACTTGACCATAGTCTTTTAGTCTCAACATCTGTGGTCTGACTGTTTTCCAGCTAATAGGTCCCAGCTTTAGCTTTCTATGGGCATCTACATACAAAAGATAAATCAGGTGTAAATAAGTTTTTCCCTTTTTTTTTTTTAGATACACTCTAACATAATTCTAACATATGAGAACATTTTTTGTGTTCTTGTCATTTACTCCAAATTGTTCAATGAAATTATGGCATGAATTACATGGATGTTTTCAGCTCATTTTACTGGAGAGACAAAGGGGGAAATTCAAGCTAATGGTCATCATTCCTATGTTATCAGGGCGCCCCAGAGGGTGTGATTGATCGCTGCACTTACGTTCGTGTGGGCACCAACCGTGTACCGCTGACTGGGCCGGTCAAAGACCACCTACTGTCAGTCATCAAAGAATGGGGAACCGGGCGTGACACCCTCCGCTGTCTGGCCCTTGCCACCCGTGACACACCTCTGAGGAAGGAGGAAATGATCCTGGAGGACTCCACTAAGTTTGCAGACTATGAGGTGGGTCAACAACAAATATGCAGCATCTTTATTCTGAACCTTTATTATCTTTCATTTATGTGGCAGTTAATCGCTTATTTCTTTTTCTTTCCATTCTTCAGACTGATTTGACCTTTGTTGGCTGCGTTGGCATGCTTGACCCTCCTCGCAAGGAGGTCATGAGCTCCATTGAGCTGTGCAAGGCTGCTGGCATTCGCGTCATCATGATCACTGGTCAGTCTACCAACTCAGTAATCTCAAGGTTAGATGATCAGAAAAGATTCAATCTTGCTTTATGTCTTTGTCTTTAAGGTGACAACAAGGGCACGGCTGTGGCCATCTGCCGTCGCATTGGTATCTTCACTGAGGAAGAGGACGTCACCGGCAGAGCCTTCACCGGACGTGAGTTTGACGACCTTTCTCCATACGAGCAGAAGAACGCCGTCCGAAAGGCTTGCTGCTTCGCCAGAGTGGAGCCATCCCACAAGTCTAAGATTGTTGAGGTCCTGCAGGGCTTTGATGAGATTACTGCCATGGTGAGACATGAAACTCAACTTTGGATGAATTATTTGTGCTTAAAACAGAAGTGAATCATTTCATTAAGAAAAGTTAGTCAGACAAATAAGTTGAGCTTTCTCAGGCTGATGCGAAATTCCTCTTTGTTTTCCCTCAACCCTTCACCAAGACCGGTGACGGAGTGAACGATGCCCCTGCCTTGAAGAAGGCGGAGATCGGCATCGCCATGGGCTCTGGCACTGCCGTTGCCAAGTCTGCCTCTGAGATGGTCCTGGCTGACGACAACTTCTCTTCTATTGTGTCTGCTGTTGAGGAGGGCAGAGCCATTTACAACAACATGAAGCAGTTCATCCGCTACCTCATCTCCTCCAATGTAGGCGAGGTTGTCTGGTGAGTACTTCATAGGCTATTATGCTTTATAATAATGTATCTTTTAGTCACAAGACAAAAAGTTTTTTACCTTCCTTTCTCTTTCAGTATCTTCCTGACCGCCGCTCTGGGTCTCCCTGAAGCTCTGATCCCTGTCCAGCTTCTCTGGGTCAACCTTGTTACTGATGGTCTGCCTGCCACTGCGCTGGGCTTTAACCCCCCTGACCTGGACATCATGGGAAAAGCCCCCCGCTCCCCCAAGGAGCCCCTCATCTCTGGCTGGCTCTTCTTCAGATATCTGGCAATTGGAAGTAAGCCTTTTATCTTATCATTTGGTCACCTCCACTGTACTCAAGCTGTAATACTTGGAATTCCTGATACAGTAGAAACCCTTTCATTGCAATGTGAGATGAAAATTCAGTTTCCATTGATGATGCTTGTTACCATGGAAGCACATCCTCCTTCTTGGAATTATCTACTACACTAGATTTGAGATTAAAACATCTGTTGCTGTTTGGTAACTTTTAACACTACAACACCTCTTCCAGGTTATGTTGGTGCTGCAACAGTCGCAGCAGCCGCCTGGTGGTTCTTGTACTGCGACGAAGGCCCCGCGGTCTCATTCTACCAGCTTGTGAGTGTTGAATCTTTGTAAATGATCACACATGGGCAAAACACAGCATCTTTTATAAACATATTTCCATAAACGTTCCTGAATGAAAACTGTTGTTTCTATCTTCCCCCGTCAGTCTCACTTCATGCAGTGCAGCGAGGACAACGAGGACTTTGCTAACGTCCACTGTGGGGTGTTTGAGGCTGCTCCACCAATGACCATGGCTCTCTCTGTGCTGGTCACCATCGAGATGTGCAACGCCCTCAACAGGTAGTAGAATTTTAGTTAAAAGACATTTCTGAAGATGTCTTTTTACAGATATTTTCCTTTCCTTTGTAGCCATTAACTGTCTCACAACTCCCTACAAGTATTTCCTGAGCCTTTACAGGTGCCTACTTTCCTCCCAGTTTAAAACCTCGGGTCCTAACTAAGGCTCATGTATTGATTAAATTAGTCACTATCAAACTTCTTCTGTTGTGACGTAAGATTTACTTTAATTTTTGATACTTAAAATACTATAAATCTAATAATGCTACCTGACAATTATTATGCAAGTGTATGATAAAGAATATAATTGAACAGAATGGGTAATCTGCCTGCTGTGCAGTCTTAAGTTATTTTTCCACACAGGCACATGACCTTGCACATTTTCAGTCTGCATTAATGTACTCCATGTCTCTAACTACCTCCACGCTCCTCCTCCTTCCCCCTCAGCTTGTCTGAGAACCAGTCCCTGGTGCGTATGCCCCCCTGGAGCAACGGCTGGCTGATGAGCGCCATGACCCTCTCCATGTCCCTTCACTTTATGATCATCTATGTCGACCCTCTGCCCGTGAGTCTCGCCTCCACGCTGCCTTCTCCAACCTGCATGTTCTACTATATTGTTGCTACCATACATCAGTGGGAATAACCCTGGTTAAATATATCTCATGTGTCACATTAGCTTCAGTTTTATCAGAATCTGTGGGATTCTTACTGAAATGTGTGTCTAGATGGGATGTTTTTACACAAGCTGCTCTCCTCCACAGATGATTTTCAAGCTTACTCATTTGAATGTGGAGCAGTGGTTGATGGTGCTGAAACTTTCCTTCCCCGTCATCCTCATCGATGAGCTTCTTAAGTTTGTCGCTCGCACATACCTGGAGGGTAAGCTCAAAGTCTGACCTATTTACCATACGTCTTTTTATTCTTAAAAAGCGGGATTTTTAACATTTATAAGTGAAAACTGGGAAATACTTTAAATACTTCTGCTGCTACGCATTCTGAGCTTATAAGATCTGAATAAAACACAAATAACCAGCAGCAGAATGTTTTTGAGATGAACTGACTAAAGAAATAAAGTACTCGATTTCATTTTCTTTACACAATTAAACCTGAATTTTGCCTTTATTTATTCGATTTAAATAAAACTATCATTTGAATGGGATATTGTAATTTAATTGACCTCCCATTTAAAATGAACTTAAGCCCCTTTTCCACTTGTACTTACCCGGCTCTACTCTACCCGTTTTCTGATAATTAGTAAACAGCTATGTAATAATCACACTGTAACCTTTTTACTCAACGGTGAAGTCAGCAAACATATCTACTTTCCCCGTTAACCTCTCCCTGTTTCTTTTTTAATACCTGATAAAATGTTAATCTTTTCCCACCCCCTCCTCTCTAATCTGTTTACTCTGATATTTTGATCAAATGTTCTTCTCCCTGGATGCTCTTCTACACTGTTCCCTTTCTGACAATCCAGTCTAAACCTGTTTCACCTCCTCCATACCCCTGTAACAAAACAAGGTATTCTCTTGACTCTAGTTCTAGATGTCCTCTGCATCATGCGCATCTTTTAAAAAAATGTGTGCTAATCTGTCTGGACCCTCACTGTAGCCGAGACCAGTTTAGCACCAGTAGAAATGCAATAAGTGATCTCAGCATCATTTAGTGACGAAAACTTGTTTTTCTTTTTGCTGGAATTGAAAAATGCATTGCTTAAAGTAGGCTTTAGATGAAACTTGTAGTACTACACATTCAGCATGCTCTTGCTGTTTTGACTCTGCTTTTACAGTTATTGAACTAATATTGCCTATTTTTTACTAACAAGGTAAAACAATTTGAACGTTGTTACATCACAATGGGTTTATTCACAGAATTAACCATATTAACTCTTAATTTTTCTCATTTTAAAACCTTTTCCATCGTGCAACATCACAAATTAGGAAAGTTTCAACACTAATTTAAACATCCGGTTATACACTTGCTGTTCTTTTTTCCTAATGTGATGCAAGTGATCAATAACAAACTAAAGAAAGATTTAATTAACATATTCCTTAATCCTTTAATGTTCAAGCTAAGAAAAAAGCTATGCAAAAACATTAATTTAATAAGAGTTTATATTTTAACCAATGGTTGGGATGAGGATGATAATAATAATAATAATAATAATAATAATAATAATAATAATAATAATAATAATAATAATAATAATAATAATAAAATAATAATATCAAATTTTGACAAAGTAATGACATAACATTCACTTATTTTTCTCTTTATACATCCAAACCAATTGTAGAGATGGCTCAGAGGTTTATTTCCACAAAGATTATTAAGAATAATTAGTGTAACTGAAAAAGTTGCTCCACCAATCGGTAGAGCAGCACATTATTGGGTTAAAAGGAATAACTAGTTGGACATTTTGGGCATTATCCAATGATCTTTAGTGTCAAGACTCAACTAAATAAGATCAACACTAGAATGTGACAACCACTTACATTATTAGTAGCTGCTGGTCCCAGTCAGTAAAAAAGAAATAAAAAACTACCAATAGTTCTATTTAAATGGTAAATGGTAAATGGACTGTACTTGTATAGCGCTTTTCTAGTCACATGACCACTCAAAGCGCTTTGACAC
>JAOXYM010000022.1:9351941-9368280 GCA_028567055.1 Leptatherina wallacei
AGCAGCAGGTCAGCTGACCTGAGGCACAGAGCAGGATGGTAGGGGTGGAGAAGCTCAGAGAGGTAAGGGGGGGCCAGACCGTTTAAACATTTAAAAGTAAATTAAAAGAATCTTAAAATGTACTCTAAAATGCACGGGCAGCTAGTGGAGGGAGGCCAGGATGGGGTTTGTGTGCTCCCTCTTACGTGCTCCAGTTAGAAAGCTGCATTTTGCACCAACTGGAGACGTGCGAGGGAGGACTGGCTAACCCCTAAGTAAAGTGTGTTACAGTAATCCAGCCGAGATGTAATCAAAGCATGGATTACTGTTTCAAAGTGCCGTTGTGCAAGAAATGGTTTGACCATAGCCAGCTGTCTGATGTGGAAAAAGCTGGACTTCACCACAGATCCGATTTGCTGATCCAATTTAAAATCGCTGTCCATCTTAAAACCCAAGTTTGAAACCAATGGCCTTAAAAAAACCGGCCAAAGGGCCCAAGTCAACAGGAGGGAGTTCACAAACACCACTGAGACCAAACACCTTCACCTCAGTTTTTTTCTCATTGATATGTAAAACGTTGAGAGCCAACCAGGCTTTGATGTCTTCAAGACATGCCAAAAGTGGTGCAAGGGATAAGGCATCTTTCTTTTTAAGTGGCACATATAGCTGACTATCGTCAGCAAATGATAAAAGATGCCATGCCTTCTCATGATAGATCCCAGTGGCAATAAATACAAAGAGAAAAGCAAGGGCCCCAGAATGGACCCTTGTGGAACCCCATAGGGAAGCGGAGCAGAGCTGGATTCAGCGTTCCCAAGGCTCACACTCTTGCTTCTGTCGGAGAGATATGACTTGAACCACTCTAGTGCAGAACCACAGATGCCCAATAGGTGGCGTAACTGAGCCACTAAAGTATTGTGGTCCAAAGTGTCAAAGTGCTGCTGTTAAGTCTAATAAAACAAGAATAACATGATCACTAAAGTCATTAGCCAAGAAGATGTCATTAAACACTCTTAACAGAGCTGACTCAGTGCTGTGCAGTTTTAAAACCGGATTGGAACACCTCCGGAACATCATGTTTATCTAAAAATGATTTGAGTTGAGCGTAAACAACTTTTTCTAAGATTTTAGAAACAAAAGGCAGCTTAGAGATGGGCCTGAAGTTGGCCAACCTTATCAATAAAAAAGTACAGGAAGCTATTACAGGTCTCATAAGATGCCTCCAAGCTGACAGGCTGTGGGGCATTAAGAACACTGTCAATAGTTCTGAATAAAACACGCAAGTTATGACAGTTACTCAATTATATTAGCCAGAAATGTTATTTTAGCCTCCTTAACCGTGTCCCGATAGTAACGCCAGCAGTCTTTAAGGATTAGGAAGGAAACCTGCAGGTTGTCCTTCTTCCACCTCCGCTCAGCTTTGCGGCACTCCCGTCTAACTGCACTGGTTTCCTCATTAAACTAGGGCTCAGATTTAGCCCTGGGCTACAGTTTTTATAGGAGCCACAGAGTCCAGTATGGTAAGGGTGTCATCCGCAAAGCAATGGAAAAGGATGTTAAATTTGCGGAAAATATTGCAGAGGGAAAAAGAGATGGATGATAAAGAGAAGGGGCCCCAGGACTGAACCCTGGGGCACACCTGATGTAACGGGAGAAGGTTGAGATCTGAGGGACTTGAGTTGAATGAACTGAGAGTGGCCGGAGAGATAGGAATGAAACCAGCTGAGTGGGGTGTGGGACATGCAGATGGAAGACAGTCTATCGAGAAAAATTGTATGGGAAATTGTATCAAAGGCCGCACTCAGATCTATCACGATAAGAATACTAAGCAGACCAGAATCAGCAACCATGAGGAGGTCGTTGGTGACTTTGATGAGAGCTGTTTCAGTACCGTGACGGGGGCGAAAAGCATACTGGAACTGTTCATAAAGGGAGTTGTGGGTCTGGTGAGAGTAAAGTTGATTAGCAAGGGTTTTACAAGAGAATACAGGCATGTGCCTGATAGTTTGGGCTTTTTAATGGAAAAACTGTATTTTCAAAGAAAAAGGCTCATTACTTCATATGTGGAATATGTTCTTTTTAATCAAATTAGTTGTAAATAAAACAGGTCTCAATGAGGAGAGAATATACAAAAAAAAAAAAAGATTTGGTTACTGAAAATACTTTTGACTGTTGGCTCACAATTATCACTGCAGGTTTTGTGCATATAATTGAAAATTGTAAACAGTTTGTAATCTGTACACATTCATGGTTTCTGGATCAATACAAAACTGTGACTGCATGATAAGAAACAGTCAAAATGGCATATAAAATGCTGGTAAAGGTCCTCGAAAACTGTAACATATACAAAGTGACTCGTAAATCAGTGCTATATGTTATAAATAGTTTGGACATTTGTTTAAATATCTTAAAGTGGTGTACGCCCAAATTACTTTGAGTGGACCAGAGGCACAGTATGCAATTATGAAAACGCGTACCAATAACAAATAAGTGATCAGTAACAAGTTCACCTCATCTGCAGGTAGTGTGGTGTAGCGGTTTGTACAGAGGTAACATCATCTAACAGGTAAATGGGTCTTCTAGGTCTCACAGCACCACACTTTGGATGGTTTCTCTGAATGTGCCATGTGCTTGTAACAAAAATAAAAGATACATCACTAAGGGGTCAGAGTGACATGGCAGCTGGCTTGAAACCTTGGCAAAGCAAGTATTTGGTCCTATCACTAGAGAGGGGTGCTTTTGTATACATCTTTCTTTACATGTCCATGTCCTGATCGCTGACACTCTGACGTAGGTAGTCCTCATACAGCTTTTTCTAGAGGGAGAAAAAAAAGATTATTAAAAATCAAAGTTTAATTAGAACCAGAACCATTTTGAGGTGAATTGCACATGTGTTCACACACACACTACCTTTTTGGTCTTGACCACTTCCTGAACGTACTCCAGCTTCTCCTGCAGTTGCCGTTTCTGTTTGCCCGTTAGAGTCGATCGAGTTCTGCAAAGAGTCAGAAGAGAAAATCAGAGAGATGAAGGAAATCTGTAGTTAATGTGCTTGCTGGGATTTTGAGAACTAGAAGTCTTTTATTCAATACTGTGAAAACAAAAAGGGCTTCAAATCCATAAAAACATGCAGCAACTTAACAAGAAATTACCACCAGTTTCTTAAAAAAATGAAGCTTGTAAAGAAGAAAGTTTGTGGGCTTCTGTGATCAAAATGCAACTGTATAAAGCTAAGAGTTCATAAAATAAATAAATCATGATTTTCAAAAGGCATTAAGTTAAATCAAGTTATACATTTTTAAATCAATTGAGCTGTAAGAGGAATAACAGGAAGTGATGGGATTACACTACATCCTACCAGCCGTGGTGGAACCGTTTCTGGGAACCAAAACTACATGACAACGTTGACTAGACTTTGGAGGTTAGGTCGACACGGCGAGCCTCAGAAACATGCCAATCACTGACAAAATACAGGCTGTCCAGTGTGAACGGGTTTAAGGGTTTAATTATTTAATATTTTACTTTTTTTTAGATATTTTATACTTACTCCTAAAGCATTTTTTCTTATTGTTCACCACTTTGGTCAGTGGTTGCTGGTGTTTTTAAAAAAGGATTTATAAATAAAGTTGGCTTCATTTAAAATCCCTTCATTTAAGGGATTATCACTCATTTTCCATCTAAAAGGCTTCTGGCTCTTTAAGATTCTCGAGCTGTCTTGTATGTACAGCTGGAGTTTCATTTGCATTTAAAAACAATCTTATTTTCAACTTTCACCAAATTAGCAACCAAATTTTGACCCAATCTTTTGCAATCCCCTAAAAACTGAAATGATCTAAATCATTAATTTGATCTACATATTTTAAGGTAAAAGCAAGAAAATAGTGAAAAAATGAAAATAAAAGTGAACTTGGGTTTGATTTATTATAATAAAAGGAAAACCTTGAAAACTAAATGCTCTTATGGTACAGAGTTCTCCCACCTGAAGGAGAAGCGTGCAATGACGAGCAGGAGGAAGGAGAGAAGGACCAGTCCGCCACAGACGTAAAGCTGCTGCTCCCCAGACAAGGAGTCGAATATCTTCACTATAGGAGTCTGTGCAACACAAGAGAAGCCATGACTGACTTCAGCTCTTCATATGTAGAATGTAGGCAACAGAGCGGTGAATAATGCGGCCACCTGGAAACTCACCAGGTAGAGAGAGAGTGCCTCTGTGCCCTCACGGCCCAGAGCCATCTCCAGCAGATCCTTGGACAGAGTGCCCAGCACCAGTAAGGCCAGCAGGGCCAGAGGGATGCTGAAACCCAGCAGGGTCAGGAAGCAGTTCTTGCAGCGCGAGCGACGGTTCTCCAAACTGGTCTGTCTAAAAGACCAAAGAATCAGGATTGTAACTCAGAAGGCATTTACTACAGTTATTCTCTGAATGATAGTTTAAATGATCCATGGGGGTTTTTTTTGTGCGTTTCACCTGTCGTTGTTGAGCGTTTCTGTGACGGCCTCGCTGATAAGCTCACAGTCCCTCTCCAGAGAATTGAGGGTAGTCTGGACTGTTTGGTTGATGGTTTTCTCGATGGTGCGACAAACCTCTTCAATCTGGTTGACGCAGCGACTGGGCTGAAAACAAGAGCACCAGCTAAAAAAATTAAATACCACTAACTGGATATGAATGTATAGAAGGCATGAAAAACCAGACGTATGAGCTCCCAAAGTTGACAATCATGTAGAAAGTCAACATGAGAGAAGCTCTTTACCTTGTTTGGATTAGAAATGTAGATGGTGGGCATGTCAAAGCCACATTTGTTGAGCCCTGGCCGCTTGCAGAGCTCCTGGACTATCTGCATCATTACTCTCTGAGACAACCGGTCACAAAATATAAATAAAGTAACATTTAGCCATCTGCTTTTACTTTACAATTCTATACAAAAAAAAAATAAAAAAATCAACCTTAACATTCAAGAGAATGTTTTGTTTTCTATTATTGAAGACGACTGCAGTGTAAACAGACAGATCAATGATGAAAACCACCATAATATTTGATCACATATGTAATCACTCTGCTCAATTAATCCAATGTTTCCTAAACTGATGCTCAAAAAGCAAACACAGAGTTTAATAATGAAGCAACAGGAATAATTTAGTTAAACTGGTGTTTAACCGGGGTTATGTATCACCAAAACACTAAGATATGGTTATCTGCAAATCTGGAAATCCTGACAGATGGTTAGGTGGCAAACTGGAGTCATATTTTAAATCATGAGCATGACTAACTGGACTAACAAACCTAATTAAAACACTTGGAAATCAGATCAAATCTGTGTATGGTGTGGAGCACATGCTCACACGGCTGTTACTATCCATATCATTACGAGTGATGATCTATTATAAGTCAGGTTAACAACACCTAAGCATCTAATGAACTGAACTGTTGCTGTGATTACCTGTCTGTCCGACTCTCCTCCAGCCTCATCAGCCTTGCTCAGATAGAAGCGCAGCCTGTCGCCATGTTTTTCATTCAGGCTCTCAACGATGTTGAGGGTGCGCTTGCACAAAGCCTGACCCATGGGATCAAAGAAGACCAGAATGAGGTCACAAAGATCACCTAAAAGAGACAGTGAGAGGAGCCATTGTTATCTGGAGATAGAATCTTGATGCAAGGATTAAATCATTGTATTCATTTCTATCACATTTTCACTGAAAGATGATTATAATAAACTTGAGGGGTTTTTTTTTTGGGGAGGAAATCAAAGTTTTAGTTTGTAAATTAAGTTGTAAGACCAGAAGCTGTAAAAACAGAAAACTTCTTCATATATTCAGCTTTGTGAGGTTAGTGCTTTAGATTCAAGATGTAGACAAAAGAAATTTTAAGAGGAACTACCACCTTTATATTGTCTGTTATTTAGCTGTTTTGCATGATAACTGCAAAAGCACTTAAGTGAATCTTGAAATGAATTTCACAACAGCAACTGAAAAGAGTGGCTACCCACCCAGCCATAGGATAACCTCATCCACATCAAATGGGTACTTCATATCACCGTCCACCAAGCCTGGAGAATCTACAAATGTCACCAAGCTGAACCGTTTCTGTCGCGACGTGCAGATTTCTGTGCTCAGGTACTCGGAAACGCCTAGAAATTAAGACGGGGAGGTCAAAAATTGTGCAGAGAAACAGGGATTTATGTCATTAGAAGACACTCCAAAAAAAAAGAAGAGCTCTCACCCTTAAGAAAAAAAATAAAATGAGAAAAAACTTATTTGTAATCAGCATAGATCTTTGGTATGACTGCATTTAAAAAAACTACAAGACTAACAGTGACTCTTGTGGCTGTGATGAATTCTAACCTTAAAAACAATTGTGTTCTACAAGTGAGCAGCAACCAAACAAAACAACGGTGAAACCTAAGGTGCAGCCTTTCAAACAATATATAAATCACTTTGTCCTAGATAAAAAAGACCAGTTTGGACAAAGGATAGATAATCCTTTTCACTGCTTAGTCTTTGTATAAAAATTGTTTGCTGCTATATCAGAGTTAAAAATATCCCCCATTACCTTTTCAACTAACACACTCACCTTTAAATTCTTGCAGAGGCTTGAAATGTGGATAAAGATGAAGTGTGGCATTTCCCTAAAGATGAAAAACAACAATAATGTGCATTTTGACTATTTCTGAGTCAACTTCTGAACCAACAACATTCTTACTTCACAAAAATACTATGCTCTTGTACTCACTGTGAGAGATTCTCTCTTGCGTCCACTTGTGATAAAGCTGAAGCCCTGCGTTTCAATGGCAACTCCAGTGCGCTGGATGTGCTCCTCGACATACCTGTTCAAGGAAACGAAGCAGTGATATATTTTAAAAGATAGATCAGAGAAGAAAGAAACCAAACACCAAATTCTGACACAATGGTGCATACTCCGTTAATAGTCTTTACTGCATGCTGGACATGTGCAAGTTAGACAAAAGGAGTACAACATGTTGTGTCTGGTCATCATTGTACCAGTACTGGTGTTGTGTTGCATACAGAACAAAACATGTGTTTACCAGTTGATGAAGGAGCTCTTCCCAGCAGAGTGGTTGCCCATCAGCATCACTGTGATTTTTTTCCTGGGGGGCAGAAACTTCACACCAACTGATTCAGCCACTGTTATCAACCCTGTTTATTAAGGGGGGGAGGAGAGGACATGTCAGTTGTTTGAATAAATGACCCAGATTTTCTCCCAGTGCTTTCCAGCTGAAGTTTATTCTGTACGTAACAAGTTACATCACCAAAAGGTAGAACTGACTCACCGATAAGGAATTATATTATGAATTCTTCCAAAGCAGGTGATGTGAGTGGCTAACTTAACCAGCATTAACTTTAATAATGCGCAACGTCAGTAAAATCACTAAATCCTTATTAGCAAACAAAGCGATAGCACGTTAGCCCACATGCATTATCCCATAACGTTACCGGGGTAGCTAGCTAACTCACGATTAAAAAAAAACACCTGCTATCTTAGTTCACTTCCAAACAAATGAATGTTCGCGCGGTTACTGGTGAGGATTTGAGGGTAGCCAACTCACCGCTGTCGGGATCCGTGTACAGCTGATGGATATCCCGCAAGATGCGTTCATCACAGGACACACCGCCGGCTATCGTGTCTGCGTTAGCAGCACTTCGGTTCTTGATTTTTCCCGACATCGTTGCACAGTGATGAGGTCAAAGTAACAGAAAAGAGCGCTATAGCCTCCTGAAACCCAGAACTAGTAACTTGCACAGTCAAGTTTGAATCACCCCGGTCCACTGAAACCTGAGGTTGAGACGTCTGTCGGCCACGTCGTCAGCTTGGGCGGTTTTGTTGCAAAGACTTTTGGGAAATGTAGTTCAACCAGAAAATAAAATTGATCCGGGTGGCAACGGTAAATAACAGAGATACAGAGGGTGTCTGCTAGACTTTCAGCCACTGTTGCAGAGTGTGAGATTTACTTGTCGGGTTTGAAGGATGTTTGTTTTTTAAGGACCTGAGAACAGACAAGGCCTGGAAAAGAATTACTCTGTTATGTACGTTTTTTATAGTCAAAATATAATGTAGTAGTAATACCACAAACATTAGTTCCTACCCCAGGTTAGAGGAGGAGAATAAGCGGCTGGTTGTTGCTCCTAACTATTGCTCAATTTTTCTTTCCAGAGATTCCAGGCAAAATATGAACATCATTTTTAAAATATGGATATGTGTTGAATTTATTTATTGTTTGACATAGATAAATGAGAATGGACTTATTTTTGTTTGGTAACTTGAATTACTGATACTTCAAAGTAAGAGGTATCCACCAAGTGAGGAAAAAAACTCTGTAAGGGAAAAAAAGATAAAAAATTGCAAGTTGATTGGATCTTACAACTGGAGGTGTACTAGCATAGTACAATACGGTATACTGTCATAAATGTAGCAATAAATGACAACTAAATCAAAACAAGTGTGACATCTGCTGTAAAAACATTTGATTGTACCTGCTACTTACTGGCCAAAGACTATTTCTGGCCCTGTTGAATTTGTTGGTCTGAAGATCTGTCCCAGCTGAAGATGTAGTTGATAGCCCTGTTCTAGGCTATGATTGAATACACATCTTAAAGTAATAATGATATATCTCTCACATTATGCATTTGGACAAGTTTTATGAGCTATATATATCTTCAAATCTATCAAACCTAATTTTATACAATTTATTCTACATGCAAGAAAATGCACAGCGAGTAAATACTCTTGCAACTCTTTACATCCAATCCCCCTCTTTAAGAATACAGTAACGGTGCAATATACAGTGGCTTGGTGCTATTTGACAAACAGGCTGCAATACAACAGAATAAATAAACCAATAAAAAAATGACAATAGTGTCCAATATCAAGGAAAGACAGAACACAATATAAGAAACACAAATGACTGCTCCGTGTCAAGTCCAACTTGTATTTATTGGCACATAAACTTATTACAAACATATGCAAACATTGCTATAGCTGCAGGATCCAACAACAAAAAAAACAACCATTTATTAAAGCCATCAGATCATCGTTGTTTCTGATGTGATCATGTAAGACAATCACTCAAACATGGTGTGATTTAACATAAATCATTTTACAAGCTCAATTTAATGTATGCACACACACGCACGCAGAAATACAGAACATAAAATGAACATTTTTACAGTGACACATAAAAGTGGTAATCGGCGAAGAATACTAATAAAATGAACAATTAACCATTTCATGTAATCCTGATGAAAGCAGGTTAGTGTTCAGTAAGATCAGTTAACACTTCTAATCATTTTCCAGTGAGTACACCCTTAATTATTTATACAAGTCAAAATGTATAAACTACTATCCATGCATTTCAGCAATAAAAATCTGACTTCCAACCATTTAATTAATTATTTCTTACCTTTTAGACAGAAAAAGATTCAGGGTCCTGTGACTGGGTGGTTGTCCTTTTAAATGGCACAACATGGAAACCCTGGATGGTTAATGCTCTCTCTTACCACAACAAATGCTATTAGTGTCCCTGCTGTACTACAGCAGTGCTGGAAATTGGCTCGGCTGTGGTCTACTAGAGCAGAAAGAGCATCTATATGGTTGTAAAGAATTTCAAGTTCCTGTTGTGAAAAGGACCAAACAGTACGGCCTTCCCTATTCTATGCTGCTTGGATCAACTTCTTGGTTGAATATCAAGTCATACAGATCTCGTGACTGAAGTGGTGAGGAGACCAGATAAAGAAAGCTAATTGGATTCATGGCGCCTCCTAGAACTGACTCTAATTTAATTAAGCTTTTCTAGTAAGAGGTTCTGACTTAATAAACCCAATTACAGTCAGATTCTTCTTCTTTTCCTATAAGTGCTCACTGGTCACCGTTACTAACTCTGTTGTACATAGTGAATTTAAATAATCTGTCATGAATTTCATAAATTAAATCTGAAGATAAACATATCCTTGTACAATAAATACACAGTATCGGTCTACTATTCGTGCAGAGGTGTCCATGTATGTGTGTGTAGCAGGAGTCCAGACGAATACAAGCTGCTTCATGCATAATCCTTCATCGCTGCCTCAATGATTCCCGGCAGAGAGATGACGCGTACTGATGTGGACGTTTGGAGAGGCAGGCTGTCGAGTGTGAAATGATCTGTGTGTCCACCATCTGCCGGCACTTAGAAAAATGTTACTCCTCTAGCTTTTGGTCTGGAAGTGTTCAATCTCAGCACACCACTGAGCTGGCACATCATATCTTTTTCTCGTGTATAGATCCAAAGTCAAAAACCCCTTTTTTATTCTAATTTCTCCCTTAGCGTAGTATATGTCATATAGAGTTATTTTCCATTGTGTTCTTATGTGACAATGTTAATTACTGAAAGGTATATTAGCTTTTGGTTATTATAACTGATTATTCTGAATAATTTAGCAGGGGAATATTCACATCAAGAGTCATGCTTGCTAAACATACAAGTATTATTAAGGCTTTTGTTTCCTTTATGGTTACATAAGAAGAGCCTTTTGCTCTTGGTTACCAGTGGGCTTTCCTCTCTTTGGCAACCAGCTCCAGGAAATGGGAGTGACTTGCGTAGAGGGCCAAAGACGAATCAAGGTCAGCCCACTGAACTTGTCCTGCATCATCCCCAGCCTGCAGTGGCAGCTCACTCACACTGTTGCCTGCAATAGGAACGGGCATGTGAAAAAGAAAGCATACTTTCAATTCAATATAAAGCATCAAGAATTTATGAGAAAGGTGCTCAGCAGGTCTCAAAGTCAGACAAATACAATGTCAAATAAATGGCTTAAGATCTCAGAAATCATCAGCCCTCGACCAACAGTTGCTATGAGGTGTCTGTGTTGATATGATGTGTTTGGTTTTGACTAAACATAGCACTGTGCATTCACACTTCCATTTTGGCCTCGTCTGTCCAAAAACCATTGATCGAAAAGTCTCTTGGCTTGTTTAGATTTAAGCTTTGCGGACCAAAGAGAAAAGGACTTTCTCATGGCAACAGATCCAAACCAGCCATATGGTTTAGTCTTTTTAATCTTACTGCCATGAACTTTTAAAACATGCTAACTGAGGCCCGAAGATTCAGAAATTTTGATATCACAACTGAATGCTCCAGACCAGTAAAAGTACTGCTCCACTCCTGCTGTTATAGAGGTGCTGACACGTATTGATAACCAGTTAATCAAGTGCATTTGATTAGCAAAAGCAGCACTTAGCTGTTAATTCCATTGGAAGCAATCATGGTGTATGTACGTAGTTTTTGACACAAGTTTACTGCATTTTAGCCTAGTTTTTGCTAAACAGGGTCAGTAACTTTAGATTTGTTTTGCAGTAAAGTAGGCGAGGCCATCCTTTGTGCAAAAACAAAATACACATTAATACCAAAAACAGGCACATGAATAGTGAGTTCTCATCTGAAGCTTGGATGAAAACAGGACAGTTAAAAAGAAAAATGTAGTTACAGACACCTGGCTCATCATGAAAGTTGACAGCAACGGTCTCCATCCAAGCATTGTCCGTGTTTCTAGGATCATCCACATAGCCTTTATAGACCTGAAGGAGAAAAACATGGACAGTGTGGACACATTCACTACATCTGATCTGATAATGTTGAAGATTTTCTCCCCTAGAAACTAATCAGATTTTCCTGCAGTCCTAATGTGCTCTGACTGAAACGCCTACTGATCAAAATGTGACCGAAAACAAGTGAGTCTTTATCAATTACTGACCTGAAACCCTGATGATTCAAAGAGTTGGGTGATGCGTGCAAGGATTTTTGCCCTCTCTGATGGCGAGAATGAAAGCGAGTTTAAGGCTTCCTCTGAGAACTCCCGCTGCAAGGTGAGAGAAACCTGCTCCCCTGGATCAACCATACCCTGCAAAACCAGAATGGGAAAATAAATTGGGAATCCACAGGATCAGGGCATCTCAGTGAAAACGTCTGGATATCTCACACCTCTTTTTGTCCTCTTTTTTTTAACCTGCTAAAATGTCCAAGTGTCACAAACGCAAATAAATTCAATCATATGAATCATTTGAACTGGTGTGAGGTGAAAGAGTAACAATAGCCATGCATACATGCACAGAAATATTTTTATATAACCTCAATTAAGACCTTACTCTAAATAAGACTTTGTCTGATCATATGGTCATATTTGAGAATGTACAAATCTGCACCTCATGTAAATATCATACATATGATATTGTTTTATTTAGACTAAGTTGCGGTTGGTGGCTATCTCCTCAAGGTGGGGCAGCCGATGATTTTTTGGGCGGTGTTGATCACCCGCTGCAGAGCCTTTCTGTCCGCGACTGTGCTCCCAGCAAACCACACTGTTATGCAGTATGTAATGACACTTTCAATGGTTGCGTGATAGAAGGACACCAGCAGCTTCTACTCCAGTTGGTTCTTCCTCAGGATCCTTAGGAAATGCAGTCGTTGCTGGGCCTTCTTTACCACAGCCATGGTGTTGGTGGACCAGGATAGCTCTTCTTGGATGTGGACTCCAAGGAACCTGAAGGACAGCACCCTCTCCACCGGGTCTCCGTTTAAATACAGTGGAGCATAGTCCTCCTGCTTCCTCCTGAAGTCTATGATGGCTTCTTTTGTCTTAGTGGTGTTCAGAAGCAGATTGTTGATCTGACACCACTGACAAGTGCTGGACCTCCTCCCTATAGGCAGTCTCATCTCCCCCAGAGATGAGTCCAATTACTGTAGTGTCATCTGCAAACCTGATGATGCCGTTTGTGGGGTGATGGGGGAAGCAGTCATGGGTACACAGAGTGTACAGAAGTGGACTTGGCACACAGCCCTGTGGAGAACCTGTGCTGAGTGTGTGTGTGTGTGTGTGTGTGTGGGGGGGGGAGGGGGGGGGAGCTTCACACGCTGTGGTCGGTTAGTGAGGAAGTCTTTAGTCCAGGCACAGGTGGAAGGTGCTTCATAATTTGGTGGATGTGGTCAACACAAACATGTCATTTTAGTATATTTCACTTTTTAAAAAGTGTCATAAACATAGAGATGTACAGAGTTGGCAACAAGAAACTTCAGAGATGTTCTAATGAGAGTGACTATGTGCCTTAATGTAAAATTAGAAAATGCATTTACTGCTGTAAAATCAAGCTCAAGTAGTCAGAAGTCTCTAATGGCAGATCAAACTTGTTGCACCTCCAGTATTGGCAGCGTAATCCTAAACTATGCACAAGTTGTTTCTGGTGAAAGGAAACTGAAGTCATTTGAACTGATTCTGACAATGTTTTTACTGATAATCATACTTTATTTCAACAGAAATATGCTCAAGGGGATTTTAAATACCCGAAAACCACTTCCCACTATGACCATGAACTGAATTTTGTTTTCCCACAGCATTCTCGGCTAAGAATATCATGGTAAGCATAATAATATGCTACAAAAACACAGTGACAGGCAAAGTTCCACAAACATAATGCAAAACAGACCACTTATAAAAAAAGAGGAAGAAATGTAAGCACAACCAACCCCTGGAATGGCCCACTCCCCACAGTCTTTCCTCTTGATGGACACAAATTGCAAAACAGGTTGTTTGGAGACTGGGTGATGTATCTTTGCTCCACTGGGATCTACCTTCCATCTACCAGACAGGGAAATATGTTAGGCCATTAAATGCTAATAAAAAAGACATGCAGAGTGCACACGCTTCCCTTCTTTGAAAATGAAACGTCTTTATTTCTTCACAACTGTTTAAGTTTGGACTAGTTGAGATTTAATTGTTTTGAGCCACTCTTTGTGAAACTGAATCAAACAAATAACTATGAATCGTGTATGTGAATGATGGCAATGAATAAGGCAACGCAAAAGTCACCTTGTGACAATTGGATCTGCTGCATGGTTGGGTCCCCATCGTCCAAGCGAACCTCTACCAGTCAATCCCGTGCGTCCAAGAGGATTTCTAAAGTGGGAAAAAATCAATTTACACATTTATTTATTTATATGCAACCACGATGTGCTTGCCAGAATTATTTATGTGAAATAAACCTAAGGAGCTCTGGGACAAAAGCAAAACTCTTTACCACAGAGAAGAAGGACCATCCTCCATTAGGACTGCTTAAAAACAAATGCACACAGTTCTACTCTGGACAGTCACTCTGATGTAGCTAGGCATTAATATTAAAGTTGTGCATTAGAAAAGCTTCACTTAATGATGCCTTTGACATTCACGTAATCACATACAGTCATTTGGGGAAAAAATTACATATTCTTTCATTTGCAAGGTTTTATATCTCCAGACGTCATTTTTGAAAAAACACTATGTGACATGTCATGTGTTGTTGCCAATCTGAAGTTGTCCTAAAATTTGATAAGGATGAAATTTGTGTGTGTGTGGGTTATCAAATTGATTATGATTATTATCTGAAATGTGTGTATTTTTTATTGCACTTGGTAACTTACAGAGGCTTTCCATTCTCCACTCTGTAGCTGCCCTCAAAGCTTTTCCTGTCCACAGCACCATCCACAGCATTGAACTGTGGAGAAAAAGAGCTGCAAACCAAGCAATTGCCCCCAAGAAACAGCATGAATAAACACCAGTTAAACATTTACAAGACAAAGATAAGAAAAATCTTTGTTAGTATGTGTCAGAACCCTCTTAAAAGAGACCTTCCCTTTAATTTCTTAATATATAATATGCATAAGGCACCAGCGTATTCAATATGCAATCATATAATTATCAAAATGTACAAGATGCACCTTAAAGTAGGTAAATGTTGCTCACCCAATATCAGGATCTGCCCATGCTGGCTTCTTTAAAACTGAAGGGGCAGTGTAGCTGACTGGATCATACTGTGGCCAGTCCTGACTCCATTCCACCTTATCGTCAGGTACAGGGAAGCGGTTGATGGTGGACCCTGGATATTGTGGGCATCTGACCTTTACATGAGGTGCTGCTGCAGAGGACGGCATTGTCCTGACACTGGTCATGTAAAAGTTATAGCAACTGGCACCAATGGGTCTGATATTTTTACTTGTTCTGACAGGATGAGAGGATGAGCAGGTTATAGCAGACCTGCAGGAAAAGGAATATGAGACATGAACACCCACCAAGAATATATCCTCCCTGTTATCTCCCTACAACAAGTCGACTGTTGAACATTCACAACACACACAAAAAGAGCCAAAAATGCTCAGGGAGTTCTCCAATTAATACAAGGCAGTGACTGTTTAATGTGGCTAACCTAAATAGTCCTAAATCTTGTTTCCCGTTAACGACAACACACTTCAACAGTTAAAATTAAACTATCCATATTTGAATTAGACTGACTACTGTTCCTGCTGTATATGTAGTTGGTCACAGTTTGTGGCGAATGCATGGGCAACTACATATTGTCCCAATCTCGCTTCCCATGTTCTGCGCGTTCATGGGAGATGAAGGGGTGTCACGATTCTATTCTGGGGCTGTATACCGAGTTTTAAGCTTTCACTCAGGAAACAAACCTGGCGCCGAAAGACTCGTATGGAAAAAGTTGCCCTTTCGTAAATAACAACGTTAAAAATGTTTAACTGTTGTTATAAACTTTACGATAAGGTAGATGTTTACCATGACGACACAATGCGGCGTTTGACCGCTCTACGCATGTTACGGAAATAAAAGTAGCGATGTCGTAATTTTCATAAATCAATTAAAACATTGATAATATTTAGGGAACATTATATATAATATTACGATATCCGTAATTTTCATTTCTGTGGTTATAAGGATGTAAGTTACAGCTTTTCTTTCTGTTGTTTCGTAAGGTCTGTATGACACACGTGTCTTCTAAACAGGGAGCCACGAGCAAACCAGCCTCCTAATATGTTCAGGTTACACAGAGAGAGGGGTGTCTCAATTCATAGGGCTGAAAACATTTCCCTTTGCCTCCACACTTTGTTTAAAGGCGAAGGGGTAGGGCTGAGGGGAAGGGTTAAGGGTGGGAATTGAGATTGGGCCTTACTTTATAACTAAACATTAGCTTAAATTTTAATATTTTAAAACTAATTTTACTTTCTATACCTTATTCCAGTGTTGCAGATAGTATAAGGGAGTCCGAGGAGAGTAAGCGCCAAACGAATCGGGCTCGTCCAGTTTCGCCGCAGAGGTAAATGTAACATTCCTCGAGCGAAATTGATCAATGATCCCAGAGCAGCAACAGGAAGTACACCGCCTTGCGCGGTGACGTATGCAAAGGCGTGGAGTAACATGGTCGTACTCGTTTCCATGGTGATCGAATTCAACTACTCCTGTGAAATCTCTTAGAAATAATATTGTTGTGTGTGTGTGTGTGTGTGTGTGTGTGTGTGTGTGTGTGTGTGTGTGTGTGTGTGTGTGTGTGTGTGTGTGT
>JAOXYM010000022.1:9368380-9378639 GCA_028567055.1 Leptatherina wallacei
GTGTGTGTGTGTGTGTGTGTGTGTGTGTGTGTGTGTGTGTGTGTGTGTGTGTGTGTGTGTGTGTGTGTGTGTGATATATAAACAATTTAGTTGTTTTCACTATCCACAGCATGGTTAAGGCGAGCATGCTCTGTATGAATATTTAAAATTATTTAAAAAAATATGTACATTTAGTTTAGATAGAGATCATTAACGTTTGTGTTATCTATTTACCCGAAAGACAACTATTCAAACCCGTTTAAACATTTTTTTGCATATCTAATTGTATTCATTTATTAAGGGAGAAATTATTTATAAAGCACTTTCATGCAGGAAGCATGAAAGCTACACACTGCAACATTCACACACACACATACCCACACACACACAGTAGTACCACGACCCTGCATTGGAATAAGCAAGTATAGATGATGGATGGATGGATGGATGGAATATTTGCACCTGCCAAACTTCTTAAAACGAATATTGCTGTATACAGATGGTATAAACATTGATTGTATATTAGAGGGTATAAAACAAAAAATATCTATGTGTTGATTCCTGCAGCACACATCACATTTCGACACGCCTACTTGTGGCTACTGTCTGTTTAATTGTCAGGATTGCGCTTGTTTCGCTCCACAGGAGCTGTGCATGAAGTGCCTCGAACGAAAGAGATGAAAGCTCCGCCCAAACAAGTCACCCTTATTAGTATTTCTAACGCACCTCTATTTATGGTACTTGGCACGCGCGTTTTACGCTCCTTGCTGAGACCAAATCCGTGCTCGCGCACGAAATTTACGGTAGTAAGGAGGGCCCCGGTCGAGTCGCTTGCCTTCGTCAACTAACCGATCCACGTCAGAAAGACTGATAAGCGGCACTGAACGCGGCAGCGACGCCTCGGTGAAACACTCTGACAGAGAAGGAACGCTTTGGAGCGGAAGAATGGCGGATTCGGGCAGCACTGCAGCGGTCGGGGCCGCAGACTCCGACAGCGCTGCTGCTGCTGTTGCCGTCGCTGCTGGGGCGGCTGGCACTGTTGCGCAAGATGGAGCGCCCGGAACTGCGGGACCTAAACAGGCCTCCGAGTCTGTAAGGGGCCAGATTTTTGATGTGGGTCCCCGGTACACGAACTTGTCGTACATCGGGGAAGGGGCGTACGGAATGGTTTGGTGAGTACTGACCGTTTCCGTAGAGCTAATGTAGTATATAAACTGAATGCTAGCTAAAATAAGCGATTTGTTAGCAGGCACTTTAAGCCAGCTAACCGTCGCTGTACATGATAACAAGCATTGTCAACTAAATAACAGTGCAGTTACAATATTTATCATTAAAACGAGTGGCAAACAATCAGATATTGTTGAACTTCAAGGCAACCCCGTCTTGAGGTTAG
This sequence comes from Leptatherina wallacei, assembly GCA_028567055.1. Taxonomy (NCBI): domain Eukaryota; kingdom Metazoa; phylum Chordata; class Actinopteri; order Atheriniformes; family Atherinidae; genus Leptatherina; species Leptatherina wallacei. The sequence goes on from JAOXYM010000022.1 coordinate 9,369,753, forward strand.
CGTGTTAGCTCAGTTGCTACAGGCGTGGCTATGAGCTTTACAGGAAACAAGATTTGGGAGTGATACCGCAGGACGTGGTTTGCTGTCCGATCAGACACGACTTGTAGGCTGCACTTCACCCCAGTTGAGAGCTAGTTATCGTTATAGTCAGTTTGCCTTTACGTCTGGCCACAGTCTCCCAAGTACACTGATTTCTTCACGGATTCTTTTTCCAAAACATTCAGTCTGCAGCAAATCTGCTGCAGAGGAAACAGGGGTTTGTGAACTGTAGCAAGGCCTTTCATTGTTTTATCTCTGTGTATCATCTTCGGTCTTTTATTAAAGCTCTAAGCACTTATGTTGCATTAGATTTCAACACTAGATTGCTATCTATGAACCGAGAACATGCTCAGGTGGGCAACAAAAGTGCAAACGGGTCACATATTTGGTACACAAGACTGTGATAGTATAGTGCTGTTGAGTGTGTAATCTTGGTCATATGATTCCACGTTTTCTGTATTCAGTGTTTGTAAACATTGTCAACACCCCCATTTGGTCAGTGAAGGCAACCCCATTACCCTTTAAAAGTATTATATTCAACAGTTGCCAAATTTCATGTTGAATCATAACCAAGCAGACAAGTGTTTCCTTCAAATCTAATGTTTATGTAACAGTGTTTTAGCTACTGAAGAACTCATATGGAAATACCTAGTTTACACACTGTGTTGTACAATATTATACATTAACTAATCAGAGAGCCGTGATGCAAGTGCTACTCTTTTTTTTTTTTAGGGTCTTGGGTGATTTTCTCCCCATCTGTTTATCACACTGCATTTTAACTCAGACTTACAAATACAGTGTTTTACAGCATATCACAGGAAAATGCATTACACGGGCATGTTGTCAGCCTGCAGAGCCCTTTTACAGCCTACTATCTGCTCAGTTTCTGATACTGCCATTGTGTGTGTGTGTGTGTGTGTGTGTGTGTGTGTGTGTGTGTGTGTGTGTGTGTGTGTGTGTGAGTGTGTGTGAGAGTGTTAGAGTGTGTAATATGACACCTGTTTTGTGCTTCTTTCCACATCTGCTGTTTATCCAGCTCTGCTTTGGACAACTTGACAAGCCAGCGTGTAGCCATCAAGAAAATCAGCCCGTTTGAGCACCAGACATACTGCCAGCGCACACTGAGGGAAATTAAGATCCTCCTGCGTTTCCACCATGAGAATATCATCGGGATCAATGACATCCTCAGGGCACGGCACATTGACAACATGAGGGATGTGTATCTTTCTCATTCTTTACCGGAAGTGTGTTGCCTTTATGTTACGCATGCATTACGCATCTTATTGCAAATGTTATTTAATCACAGAGTCTTGTTGAGGTTGATATCTGATTTCATGTAAACAGGATGCACACAGGCAGTGTACTGGAATGACACAGCAAAATCAGAACCACTGCAGCAGTTAGAACAAATGATAAAGTTTTTAAGTTTATGTTAGATTTTTGTTGTGGTAAAAGATGTACACACTTGTTTTAAAGGAACTTAATCCATCTTGTGCAGAACAAGTAAAGCCATCTCATTGATAACTTGGCAGCATAGAAAGCACTAAAACCAAGTACGCAATACTTTCAAAGAGGTAGCAAGCCTTTAAAGGCATGAAAAGTATTACACAAACAGAAAATACTGCCGTTTTGTTGTTGTTTTTTAATATGGCACTTATTAGACGCCTGGCTCTCAAGTTGTTAGTTTAGACATCTGCCCACATTACATTTAATAACCTGACAAACAACAAAATTGTGCTGAGACTCCTGAGGTTTCTGTCTTTATTGCAGCAGCTTTCTGTTTTCATTTGAAGTGCGTTGCTTCGAGTATTAAGCTGAGGCTACACTCCTTTTAAAATAATTGTGGGCTGTGTGTGGCATGTGTTGAGGATAAACCAGACAAACGGGTTAATAGTTTAGCTTTAAGTCACAAATATTTTTTGTTGTAGAGCTTTAAGGGTCTATTTACACATAGTTAAATAATCTTTAAGAGAGTAATGTGGCAGAAGGAGTTGGTTTAGGCTACAGATGGAATACAAGTAACCTGACGAGCTGAATTGAACTGCTGGTGTTGTTTATGGTTATTTATTCAGTCGTGTCTTTTTGTCTTCGGACCGCATAATCATTGATGAGAATAACCCGTCTGATCTGATCTTGTGTCCGTTTTGCCTCAGCCTTTTTTAAATCCATGATGTTCGTTTGAAGCAGCTGCTGAGTCATTTGTTGGGTTGTTTTAATTCAGTCACATTAGGCATTAGTGATCGTCCTCAGAGTTCCCAGCAGTGATGTGTGGGCACGGCCCAGCAGCGAGCTGCTGTCACTGATTGCTGCTTTTGGCACTCTCGCTCTGAAAAGCATCATTGTTCCCTGAAAAACGGAAAAAATGTGTCGGTCCTTTTTTATTTTTGTGTCTTGTTCTCTTATTTGACGCTGGCGGTTGGTCCGCTTTGTTGCTCGGTGCTTCTACCTTGTAAAAATTCCTGAGTTAAGCAAATATAAGCAAATCCAGGGATGGCAGCATCACTTAGAAGCCCCTTTTTTCTGGATGTAGCACAGCTGTTGTGCTGCACATGCGATGGTGTGATAACAGCTTAGAATTTGCAAGTTTTTACAAAAGACAGAGGATATTTGATGCTAATTAGCATTCGAGCAGTAACTCCAACGATATTAGACTCTGTTCAGACTCATGTTGGGACTACAGGACAAGGTTTTCCTTGAATGTTTTTTTTTTTTTTTTTTTTTTTTAATTGCCAACCCTTCAGTATCAGTGGATACTGTCAGAGTTCTGGTTGTCTGCCTTGACCCGTGAATCCTTCCAGCTACATCGTGCAGACTCTGATGGAGACGGACCTGTACAAGCTGCTGAAGAGCCAGAGGCTAAGCAACGACCATGTCTGCTACTTCCTTTACCAGATCCTGCGAGGCCTCAAGTACATCCACTCTGCCAACGTGTTGCACCGTGACCTCAAGCCCTCCAACCTGCTCATCAACACCACCTGCGACCTCAAGGTAAGCCTGTAAATTTGGTGTGAGTATAAATATTTACTTTTAACATCAGTTCTCACACCAGCTCTCAACAAGAACAAATAAAATAATTCTGCCAAACAAACAAAAATTATTTTGTTTTTTTTTAATGATTTCTTTCTCCTGAGCCTTTTCCATTCTGTATATCTCGAGTGGTTATGGCTGTACTATTTGTGACGTAGACCTGCTTGGATAAACTCTTAATCACATATAGATGGAAAGCAATGGAAACAAGGTCTTCCTAGACATTTCCTGTTCCTGTCCACTATGTTGTTATATCTTAATTTCTGCATAAAACTATATAAACATAAAATACCTTCAAATTAATTTACTAAGAGTTGATTTGTTCAGAGCATTTCTTTCCAGCCTCAGACTCTGGATTGTTCAGTTTGTTCTATACAAGACTAATCCACAGCTTTGCTTTGTTACGCACTAACTAGTCAGTCATGTTCTTTTTTTGGTTGAAATAAGCCATCGGGTTCTGTGCTGCGCAGCTTCGTAGTACTTACGGGTATGTGAACTGCCGGCAGCATGCCCATCAATCCCTGGATTAGCTGATCATGTGTGAGGAGTAGAGAACAAAAGCAGAGCATGTTTGCAGTGGCTTTCTCCTGCATTCCACTCTGGAGGGGTTTAAAAGTCTAAGTAACTATGCAATAACTCTGCCATTTTTTTTGCTGATAGTATTAATGTAAGCTATTTACAATTATTTACATTAATCAATGTAATTAATTGTAAATAGATCTGCACAGCTAGCAAATGTAAGTAAGACCATGATAAAACTTAAGAGGAGCAGAAAAAACTAAAATAACACTTTACTGATGGTGATGATTAGCTGCTGGTCTCCCTTTAAGCCCCTTTCCTGGCCCCTTCAGCACAGTGTTATCCTGCTGGAATATGGTCGGATCACCTGCAATTCAGTTATATGATTCAGAAGACTTCATAAGGACCTGAAGATTGGAAGATGAAGCAGGATAAGATAGAGATTAAGATAAAGAAATTCTTATTTTATAAAACAGGTCTCTCTTAATAAAGCAGGAACTGAAACAGAAAAAGTTTGGAATATTAACAACCTTATGCCTAATTCAAGATTTTGGCTGTTTTGAGAAGAGTGTGATGATTGACCGTGTTGACCTCTGAACTTTTGTGTCATCCTTTAAGATCTGTGACTTTGGCTTGGCACGGATAGCCGATCCCGAGCACGACCACACCGGTTTCCTGACTGAGTATGTGGCTACACGTTGGTACAGGGCTCCAGAAATCATGCTCAACTCAAAGGTAGGGGTGCATCAGACCAACGTGGATTGTAGTTGTGACTAGCTCGTCTCATATTTTGACTGCATGTGCTTGTGTCTCAGGGTTACTCTAAGTCTATTGACATCTGGTCAGTGGGCTGTATCCTGGCTGAGATGTTGTCTAACAAGCCTATCTTCCCTGGGAAACACTACTTGGACCAACTCAATCACATACTGGGTGAGCGATAGTTTTCCTCTGGTTCCACATCCAAGCTGGGAAAATGGTGAGCAGCCATGTTGAAGCTCCTCTTTCTGTTTAGGCATTCTTGGCTCTCCAACTCAAGAAGATCTAAATTGCATCATCAATATGAAGGCAAGAAACTACTTGCAGTCCCTTCCTGAAAAGCCCAGGGTTCCGTGGGAAAAGCTTTTCTACAAGGCAGACCCGAAAGGTACTGTGAGACTGTGTTGATTGACGACTCGAAATGAAACCACTCGGCACTTTTACATGACGGCAAAGAAAAGCTAAATATTGTACAAGTCCAACTAAAACTGGACTTGTAAATGCAGGTAAACATGTTAGTTTGACTGAACGGCTCTTTAAGACAACATGTCAACTGATGATCATTTTAAGCATTTCCAGGCTTGCTCCAATCAATCCTGTTTTTTTTTTTTTACAATCGCAGTGTCCTATAACAAAATCACCATTGAAGTAGCATAGAGACAATGTCGGTGTTGTACATTGAGCTAGACTTAAATTTATAATGATCTCCCACAGATCAGAATCAGACCACTTCAGTGATCCCAGACTGGGAAACTGCAGTGTTATAGCAGCATTATAGGAATATAGTAGAAGGAGAATGAAATTAAATAACCCATCCGATGCAAAGAATACCATATATGTGGAGTCTGTCTGACAGAGAACAGCTATTGTACAGTGTTATGGGCTGTGGCAGGAATGATCTCCAGTAATGTTCTATGTGTCAGCGCCTCCTGCCTGCAACAAACTGCAGAGCTGCTTTCCTGATCAATTTTTGAAGGTAGTTCTTGTCACTGGCTCCAAATCTCCCCCCCCACCCCTCCACCCCCCCCCCCACCCCCCCCCCCCCCCCCCCAGCATCAACAGGTTTGTAGAACATCTCCCACATCTGCACACGCTGATGGATTTCAGCTTCCTGCGTTAATTAAGTTTGCTCATCCTCTTGGCACGCAGCCAAACCGTTGTCCTTCCAGACCAGTTTAGTACTAACAAGAGAAAGAAAACAACAGCATGTCGTCGACGTTTGTACAGTTTGGCAATGAAGTCTGAGAACAATAATAAAGATAAGAATGAAACTGTATTGTTTCCCCAACCTGCTGACTGAACTAACTAAAGCTCTTGATTGATCTTTTACAGCCCTGGATCTGTTGGGTCGCATGCTGACCTTTAACCCCATCCAGCGTATCAGCGTTGAGGATGCCCTGGCCCATCCTTACCTGGAACAGTATTATGATCCCTCAGATGAGGTAAAAAAAATACATATTTTAAAAGCTGTGTTTTTAATTTAGGAGCCTACTGAAAATGTAAAGAATGCTCCGTGCCAAGTTAAAACTTAGTGTAGCCTAAAGAAATTTTGCTGTACAACAATACACAGGAAAATGATTCGGAATCTGAATTTGAACAAATGTTGGACGCTGAGGGGTTTAGGCACTGAACAACGCCACAGGCATTTCACTTTGTTTCTATACAGCCGAAGATTTAATTGTGAGTAGCGTTGTTTTTGGCCATGATTTTTACAGTAGTTAATCTACCTCTGAGTGAGTGACTTGACTATCTGTGACAGAAAAAAGTCTACATAAACAAAACAGAAGTAGTCATAAACTAAGCAGGGAGGCATGTTGATGCCATTACCATTTGTTTAAATGTACTGTATGGGTGTAATCTATGGGATGCTTTAATGCACTTACAGAGTCAGTCAGTCGGGCAGGAAGTAGATCTGAGAACCTCTGTTTAGAATCGGTGGATTCACATGACTGTGCTGCACTGGTCAGAGGACGTTTGTAAAAAATCTCTGAACTAAATTAGCTCCCAGTTAGAGCTGATTAATATATTATTATGTGAGTTGTTGTGGAAACACACAAATATAACAGTTTTAGCAGATAGTTTGGATAAACCCACTTTACACTTTTTCTCGCACACACACTAGTCACACACACACAACACTAGGCTAGACACACGCTACACACGCACGGCACGCACACATACACGCGCGGCTGGACGGTGTAAAATGGAAAATGGCGTTACATTAATGTCTTAACATTACCTGGATGTCACCATGGAAGATCTTGGGATGTTTTTTATGGCCGCGTTTCTCCCCCCCCCGTCTTTTTCCACAGTTTTGTTTTCCACTTGTTTGTAATTAAAGTGAGTCTAGATATCATTTCTTCCTTTTTCTCCCCGACAACCCGGCCATGACTCCAACCAAGACCGCGTTTGACCCGTTAGATAAGGCCGGGAGTGTGGAGAGGGTGTTGAGGAAGTCGCGTCGCCTGCGTCTGAGCAATGGGACGCACAGCCGAAGGAAACGGAAAACAATTATATGACTAAACATTACAGCGTTATTTCGTCTCGTTTTAGTCAACAAAAATGAAGAGACATTTTTATTTTGCGAACTACGTTTAGTCTCGTTTTTATTCGTAAACAATATTGCATTTTATATTTGATTATAGTTATCGTCACAAGACCAACATTTACGTTTCGTAATAAAGGTTCGTTGACGAAAGCAACACTATTTGTGAGCTATTATGCTGGGAAGCCTCTTAACGGTGCATTTGGCATTAAGTTTGCTCAACAAATCTGCTTGAGGGAGATTAAAGAATTTGACCATTAATGGCATCTCAACTTTTGTGACCGCACACAGAATCCCAGTACTGTACTTTGAGAATCAAATGATCCTGAGCTACTGTTGACTGTTTGTCCTGTGTCTGTTTCAGCCTGTAGCAGAGGAGCCCTTCACTTTCTCCTATGAACTGGATGATCTTCCCAAAGAGAAGCTGAAGGAACTGATTTTCAGTGAAACGGCTCGTTTCCAAGACAACTACCAGAGCCCCCATGAGCCAGGTACATGAGAAATACCAGAACAACACAAAGTTGTGCTATTAAAGGAAGAAGACTATGGACATATAGCATGTGTTGGAATATATCCTAGGGTTTTATTTCTTATATATTTTATTTAAAATCACACAATTATTTTATTTTTTTGCTGAAGCATCCCTAGATGTAAGTTTTGACTGTCACACTTTTTCCTCAGTTCTTGTTGATGGCAGTCAAAGAGGGTAAACTTTCCTTTTTTTGAGTTTTATCTGGTTGAAAAAAGGTTTTTCTAAGTCCTTAAGTCCTTTCTTAGCCTGGTCTTGCATCATGGTTGTGGCTTTTACATGCATGCACTGCATGAATCATGGATGATCGATGGAAAGTAGGCTAATTGTTTGAGCATGACTGAATGGGACAGTACATCAAACAAGATTTTATACTAATATCCTACAATTGCCACCAAATGAGCTGAAAGAAGTGGCTTCAAACCTCAAAACCGCAGCAAAGGAATAAAGCCCTGGGGGGGGGGGGGGGGGGGACACACATTTATTTACAGAACTGGTTGGTAAGCTAAACTATTACCTCTCAAAAGCTCTGTCTGGGTCTCTGTCTGATTGCCTATGCAACCACGTTCCCTCAGCAGCTGTAAGTAACTGGGTGAGCTGCAGATTTAGATTTAAGGTATATTAAAATACATGTAAACACTGCCGGATGGTTGGCAGAACTCATATGGTTAATAGTTTGAGTCATTTTTATTTAATTTTATTCGATGGTGAGTCAGATCAGACCAGTGACGTCTCTTTCACCTGCACTGATACTGGTGAACCAGATCAGACCAGGTTTCTAATGTTTGCTGGTTACTTCACTTCAGTTTCTCCTGTTGTTTTCAAGGTGATGGGAATATGACGAGTGCAGTGGTGGCAATGCCAAGAGCACCAATAACAGCTTTTGCATTACTTCAAATCTTTTAACAAATAATGCGAAGAGGATCTGAGTCTAACGCTCGTATACTAACACAGGGATTGGGAGACCCAGCTCCCACCACCTCAAAGCGAGTTTCCTTGAAGTGTCTTTACTTTTGTCTTTCCCTCTCTTAGTTCCAACCGTGTGACAGAGCAACACCGGGACTTGGACCAAGAAGACTTCTATGTATCTCGCTAAAACAAAAGAAAAATGCATCTTTAAGAAACCAACAAAAAGTGGAAAACAAGAAATATGAACATTTACCTGCTTATCTTTTCATTTCTACTGCAAGAGGAGAGCTAAGTATGAATTTGATTTCTTAGGTCAAGTGGGGTGGTGGGATCTGTCAAACTCATAATGTTTCCAATACCCCCATGTTGGACTCCTCATTCACATCATGTTTTCTTTTTTGTTTTTTTTTCCTCCGTCTTCTTGGTTTACTGTCCCAGCTCGTCCAGTCCCATCCACAGTAACTCGCTGCCCCACTCAGTAGTCTCCCCTCATATATATATATATATATATATATATATATATATATATATATATATATATATATATATATATATATATATAT
>JAOXYM010000022.1:9392087-9403722 GCA_028567055.1 Leptatherina wallacei
TGGCTGCTGTAACACCAAAATTTCCCCGTTGTGGGACGAATAAAGGTTTATCTTATCTTATCTTATCTTATCTTATACAGATTTCCTGCTGTGTAAGCTGTTGAATACTACTTCCAGTGCATTGTTGTTCATTCATTAAAAATAGCTGGATGTTCTATAATGAAGCATATTTTTATTCTTAATGTAACATTTCATACATTTTGGACAGTATTGAGTGACCAAGCACTGAATTTTTTGGCTTTGTTGTCTACTCTGTTTTAACGCCACATCCAGTTTTTAGCCTTCTACTAGACATAAAATGTGCATTCTTGCCTCTTATAATCTCCTTTTTCCTGGGAGCGAGCATAAAGTTTTCTGGAATATTTTAATATTTTATTCCTCCCATTAAAAAATGTTTGAGTATGTCATCGTGAGGGACTGGAAACAAGTCTACTTAATTAAAATAAATCAAATAAAAGTGAACAACATAGGAATGTGAGAGAATATAAAAAGAGCTGGATTGTGAGCTGGAAAGAAATTGTGATCATACTTTGAGCAGGAACAGGTCACATGACAGAGCTTCAGAACTAATGTTTTTGTTGGGTTTTTTTCCCTCCTACATGTGATGTGATGGGGAGGCTACTGACAGTCATGTGTGGTGCCCCTGCTTCCCCTTTATATTCCTGAGAACTCTTTATGTATAAGCACAATCACATGATTATCTTGAAAGAGTTAAAAGGTCTTCTGAGAAGCTGGTAATGCTGAAAGGTATTAAGTAGACATTTTCCTCTTTAAATCTCAGGATGTTGGAGCAGTAAGAGGTCCAACATGTGGTAATAAAAGTTTTTTTGGGGAAAATAATATTAGAAGTTCTTAAGAACTGCAAAGAACCTAAGTTGCTAAAAAAATTACCTCAAATCAAGCAGACTAGCTGGAACACAACCATGAAGTGCATGGTCTATCGAAGACTGTCGGGAGAAAGTTAATATTATGTCTATTGATTGGCATAATATTGGAAGATTTAACGCCTTCAGCAAAAACACTGCAGATGAGAAATCTGCTTTGTTTTGCATGCTTTATTATGAAACAGGTCACCCCCTATTTTTTTACAGGAAATTTTGCAATCAAAATTTTAACACAGATCACAAATTTTGAGCTTTTTTCATGTCTTTTTCTTTCAAAAAAAAACATTTCAGAATCTCATATACTGCATAACAGGAAAACAGAAGTTTATGCATTACACTGCCAAGGGATGGCGTACAGACTGTAAACATAAAAAAAAACTATACTGAGTTTTTTAAAAAAAAGAGAAAAAAATAAGTTGGGATAAAAATTAATCCGTTTTCAAAGTTCGACCAGAAAGGAGAATGAGGTGAAATACCCCTTTAGGTGACATCAGAAACACCCATTTTCATATTGGTGTCACCTTGACAAAGGCAGCTCTGGCTTTCTCCAACTCGTTTGTCTAACTATCACACATCCCTGTTAATACTTTTTATTTGTAGGTTGATTTTTCAATTATAGAGAGCACTCGCGGTACGTTGTTAATTTTACTGAACATTTCGTGCCTAATGATTAATACGCCAGCGTGTAGTGACGACTAGCGTCTCAACTGCAGTCAGTGCACTTGCAGCAGAACATACCACAACACACTAACTACGCACACAATTCACGCAATTAGTAGCGATAACAGACAGCTCTGTGACATATAACCACTGTTATAATTACTTTCTAATCACAATATATTCATATCGCTTTTTCTGTCGGGGTAAACATCAATGTTGAGAACATTTAGGGGAATCTGTGTCGAGCACCCCCGCATCAACACAATTGGAACATTCCGAGATGGTTGATCATGTGACTTTTTCCGTTTCGCCATTTTCCTCTTCTACACCGGTGCTCTCGCTGGCAGCTACATTGTAGTCCCCTCACAGTGTTTTAACCTGTCCAGACGTGACTGTGGGATAGGGGAACCATCAAAAAGAAGATAGTCTGTCGTGTAGCGCTATCGCCCCCGGAAAAGTGCGAGAATGTCTGAGGAGAGCCCCGAGTACTCGCCTTTCTTCGCTGTGATGGGAGCCTCTGCGGCCATGGTCTTCAGCGGTAACTACACCCGCTTCTTCATCTGATACCTCCTGTTTTACAGGCATAATGTCGATCCAGCTTAGCCAGACACAGAATTCATGCGGACGTATTTGAAACGACAGCTGACGTGTGAGAAACGCGGGCTGGTTGGGCGGTCACGGCTCGCACACCTGCCGGGGATGCGAGGGAGAGGCGGGGGGAGAGTTTGTACCAACACCGAGCTGCTGACCGCACACGTTCCTCTCATTGCCAACATCGTTGCAAGCTGTTTATAATATGAGCTCTGGCTTGTATTATATTCACACTGTAGCCGTGTGTGCTGGTTGTTGCTGGTTAGTGACGCAGGTCATCGGCGAGGTGGTGGTTTCCTCTCCCCGGCTTATATACGATAATAAAGTTGATGTAAAGAACAAGGCGGACAATCGCTGGTCATACTTTTAAAATGTGAGGTATTTTTCCTGGTTTGGCTAAAGCGCACGATTCCCATTGGTTTCGGATAAGGTAATACAGAGAGGCAGCATCCGAGGCCCAAATGTGAGAAGTTAAAGGGAAAGCCCACCCACCCATCCATCCATCCATCCATCCATCCGTTTATTCATTCATTCAAGGTTTCGACCGCCTGTAATGCTTTTATATTCATGCACTTCGAGTTTGTCAGAGAGGAAACGTCCTCTTTGAAGTTTTATTGTGGTTTCCATGGAAGAAATATGAAGTAAAATGAGCCAGTCATGTGATTATAATTTCGGCAGATGCTGGCAATTATTTCCAGGGTTGCAGAAAAAGGATGATGTCTTTTGAATGACAAACGGGGATATGTTTGTGTGTATTATGACTACTGTATGTACTGATCATATTGTTTCCCATTACAAAATGTCTATTTGTTTTTTATTATTATTATTATTATTATTATTATTATTATTATGTTCAGGTTTGTTCTGAATTGGTGCTATTTCCAAGGTACAGATATGCCTCAATATGTTTTAATCAAGTGAAGGTTCTAATTATGTTAATGTTATATATTGCCACATTTTAGATTAATGTACAAAACATTCCAATGAAATGCTTTTTTTATTAATAAAGTGGAGTATTGTGTGTAGACTGACGAGTGAATCCGTGTTATGAATCAGATTTGTAACAATGTGGAAAACTTGAACATAGTCAGCACTATTTTTAATTAATGTTTTCATACTTGGCCTACCAGCTTATTTTAGTGTGGTTCAGTTACGTTTACATTGTGTTGACTGCAACACCTTAACACTAATGAAAGCCTTCCTGTTGTCAGTTTGTTAAATCTGTACTTACATCCCAGTTTGCCTTGCAAAATCACACTAATATTTACAAGTAACTTTTATCCCGGCATAATTCTGAACTAAATGCTGATCAGGAAGCACTGCGGTAATATGGCTCATTATCTATGTGATTGGATAAACAGAGACATTAAAACATTCCTGCCTCATGGTTTTCCCAGAAGATTTTAGCTGCAGCATCAAGGCTTTTTTCCCACCTCAGCCACATGATTAAGACAGAATGTTGCTCGTTGTATGTTGATTTTTAGATCAAGCTATAGCAACTTTATTTGCATCTGCAAACGAGATGGTGAGAAAAAAAAGAATATTTTCTACAGGTGATGGAGCAACTTATTTTAAGTGCTGTAAATCTGAAAGAAATGGCCATTTACCTTTTTATACATTTCTTTGTTTTATGTGACACTGTACAGGGCCATTTTATTCTAAATATTCAGACCAGCAGTGTTAGTTGTGCCTGTTTTGGTTTGCTGCAACTATTGTTGAGTAAAACACAGAAACCAGCTGGAATCACAAATTAAATTCAGCCCAGTATATCATCAGTGCTGTTTGTTCATCATGGTTCCCAGGCCTGCAGCACTGACAAGGGGGGGGGGGTCAGACATGTGGTCAGATGTGGATACGCATCTGTTACATACAGAAAGTGTCAGGATTTAGTGCAGTCCATTTTTCCTTTCTCCTGAAAGACATGCTAATATACAAAGTCCCTTACACCTCGGTCATTTTAGCGAGACAGACTGTGTGAAGATTAACATACAGTGGGGCAGATAAGTATTTAGTCAGCCACCAATTGTCCAAGTTCTCCCACTTAAAAAGATGAGAGAGGCCTGTAATTTTCATCATAGTTATACCTCAACTATGAGAGACAAAATGAGAAAAAAAAGTCCAGAAAACCACATTGTTTGATTTTTAATGAATTAATTGGTAAATTCCTCAGTAAAATAAGTATTTGTTCATGTCATTACTTTGTTATATACCCTTTGTTGGCAATGACAGACGTTTTCTTTAAGTCTTCACAAAGTTTCAACACACACTGTTACGGGTATTTTGGCCCATTCCTCCATGCAGGTCTCCAGAGCTGTGATGTTTTGGGGCTGTCGCTGGGCAACACAGACTTTAATCTCCCTCCAAAAATTTTCTATGGGGTTGAGATCTGGAGACTGGCTAGGCCGCTCCAGGACCTTGAAATGCTTCCTACGAAGCCACTCCTTCGTTGTCCGGGCGGTGTGTCATGCTGATAGACCCAGCCACGTTTCATCTTCAATGCCCTTGCTGATGGAAGGAGGTTTTTTCACTCAAAATCTCACGATACCAGGCCCCACTCATTCTTTCTTTACACGGATCAGTCGTCCTGGTCCCTTTGCAGAAAAACAGCCCCAAAACATGATGTTTCCACCACCATGCTTCACAGGAGGTCTGGTGTTCTTAGGATGCAACTCAGCATTATTTCTCTTCCAAACACAAGTTGAGTTTCTACCAAAAAATTATATTTTGGTTTCATGTGATCATATGACATTCTCCCAGTCCTCTTCAGGATCATCCACATGCTCTCTAGCAAACTTCCGACCTGCCTGGACATGTACTGGCTTAAGCAGGGGGACACGTCTGGCACTGCAGGATCTGAGTCGCTGGCGGCGTACTGTATTACTGATGGTAGCCTTTGGTCCCCGCTCTCTGCAGGTCATTCACTAGGTCCCCCCCGTGTGGTTCTGGGATCATTTTGACCCCACGGGGTGAGATCTTGCGTGGAGCCCCAGATCGAGGGAGATTATCAGTGGTCTTGTATGTCTTCCATTTTCAAATAATTGCTCCCACAGTTGATTTCTTCACACCAAGCTGCTTACTTATTGCTTGTTTGTAGGTGACCAAATACTTTTTTTACTGAGGAATTTACCAATTAATTCATTAAAAATCCTACAATGTTATTCACCCCCTCATTTTGTCTCTCATAGTTGAGGTATAACTATGATGAAAATTAAAGGCCTCTCTCATCTTTTTAAGCGGGAGAACTTGCATAATTGGTGGCTGACTAAATACTTATCTGCCCCACTGTAAGATACAGAAACTGCTCTACAGTCTGTATGCTAAGACAACACATGTGTTGTCAGACACAGTTTCTTCTAGTCATTTACCAGATACACCTTCATCACCTTAGAGTCTATGAATAAAGCTGGCTCTTCTATTCTCAGTCGTAATACTCTAAGGTGACAAAAGGAAGCTATAATGCATCTCGCAACACTTTGACTCCTGTAAATATATAGATACTGTGGTAACACTGGTGTATACTGCTGTATGATGGATACACCTGCACTGATACATGGCTAATCTGAGAGTAGTTGTTGGATGAGAGACAAGAACCCTTGCTTCATAAGCACTATTTAACTTATTTTATTTGCTGTTATGTTGTCGTGACTCGTGAGATTGCTTGATTAACTTAAGTGTGGCAAATATTCTATGCTGCTGGACGCCTGGCTTTCAGCTGTTGGGGAATTAATAAAGTGTCTCTTATCTTTCCTTAACATCTGTCAGGAAAACGTTTTTGCTTTTTCCTTTTGAGTTGTTGCTTGATAGATAATAGGGAACTTAACCCTAAGATGTTACCTGAGATGGTTTTTAAGATCATTATCTCTGAACTCTTCAAACTTTTAACCTGATGTCTCATCGCACAAGTTGAAATGTGCAATCACTTTGTCCTCATCGGCACTCAAACATCAGCTGTGTCCACATTGCGGTAAAAATGCCTCCAGTATACTTTTTAGAAGGGACTGCGTGGTGCATTCAAGTGTGCCACATAAGTTCAGAAATTCAATTTGCCACAAAGGTTGATTTATGATATGGAAATATACATTTTTCTCATTTAATTTGATATGAATTATTGCTTATTACTAGTTTTTCACCTCAGCTCATATGACATGTAAGAAAACTGGTATCCAGTCTAGTCTTGTGCCAGGGTGTTTTCCATCTCTGATGTGGTTATGAGGAACATTGACATAAAAGTAGCTGATTGATGTTGTTTTACTGCTGGATGATAAATTCTACCACAGTCTCCAAAATGAAACCTAATTTAAGTCCAATCTGGCAAAATAAAACACAAACTGCAGCCAAACAGCCCTCAGTAGTATCTACAACTAATATTGTACGATTAGAATCAGGAACAAATATAAAAGCTTCTCTCATACAAAATCCATACATTCAGATATCAGCCAAGACATTTATTCAAAGCTCTTAAAGAAAACAAACAAATGAGAAAAAAAAAGTATGATCTGAAGCAGGGAAAAAAGGTTTAAATTGTAAGAAGAAGAAGAAAGAAACGGGGAAACACTTTAAACTTTTGGCATTTTTTAGCAGGTATGTGCAGTTGTAATTAGTGTAATAAGGCATTAGTAAAACATGGAGCGACACCAGTGCAGAAAGGAAAACTGCAGGAGAAGCTCCCATCTGTGACATTAGTCATTAATATAGTCATAAGATCCAGAGTGGGTGGTGTTATCCTGTTGTTCTTATATTATTTATTCATATGTGGAGAATCGTCACTAGACGGTTTAATTAAAGGACACTCTCTGATCTCTTTCTCAGCATTAGGAGCGGCGTATGGAACGGCAAAGAGCGGCACAGGGATTGCTGCCATGTCTGTGATGCGGCCAGAGCTTATTATGAAGTCCATCATCCCTGTGGTCATGGCTGGTATCATCGCCATCTACGGGCTGGTGGTAGCTGTGCTGATAGCAAACAACATCTCTGAGAGAATCACCCTTTACAAGTAAGAAGAACCTCAGATGAACCACTAGTTTCAGTCTTTGTAATGATTGCAGCTTATTTACCAGATAAGTTAAGACATGATTACATCTCAGTGGTACCTTGCCTTCAGTTCACATAACTCCAGTTTCCCTGGATGGTAGTAGTTCCCGGCTTCACAAACTAAGATTTTTCCGTCTCTGCTTCTCCCCATCAGGAGTTTCCTGCATCTCGGTGCTGGTCTGAGTGTGGGCCTGAGTGGCCTGGCGGCCGGGTTCGCCATCGGCATCGTGGGAGACGCTGGCGTGAGAGGCACCGCTCAGCAGCCTCGGCTTTTCGTAGGCATGATCCTGATTCTGATCTTTGCCGAGGTGCTGGGGCTTTACGGCCTTATTGTGGCCCTCATCCTATCTACAAAATAAGTGTCTCCATCAAATACCATCTCATTCATTCCACATCAAAGCAGCAAGAACAAATAGGAGATTTTCACCTTCTTCCATGGCACCCTGCGGGTCTGACAGGATGGGATGGCAACAGAAATATGTTGGCAGTCGACTGACAGCTCTGTCCTCCAGTAGATGTGATCTATTCCATATTGTTTAAAGCCATCCAGTTGTGTCAGGTCTTGTGCGTGCAGAACGGGCATGAACATGTACTGTTTGTTGTGAGATGATGTGTGGACAGTCTGCCTGATATATCGTCTAATCTTTAAACTGTACAGTGATCCAGAGTCCTCCCACCCCCAGTCAATGTAGTAACCAGTCTGTGCTGTGAGTGTGAGTATCAACGTTTACCCCTCTGCCCACACACCCCTTCTTTTGATTTTTTTGTTACTCTTGTTTCTTTTCTTTTTTTCTTTGTCTATTTTTCTGTCTTCTGTTGGTGGTTTTTAATCGTCATTCTCTGTTTTGAGACTGCTGAAAAATTGTGCACACGAGTATTATTTTTTTCATGTTCTTTTTTTGGGGACCATTTTTAAATCGTTTTTTTTTTTTTTCACTATTTATGGAAAGCTATGAAGATTTTCAGACTGTCTAAATGGAAAACTGTTACTATTGAATACCCTATATACATAAAATATATATAAATGATCTGTGTATAGTTAGATTAATTGCACTGTGGGTAATTGTTCTAAGTGCTCAGAATTCCTCTGGATATAGTGTGATTATTAATGGAGGATGTCCACATGTTCACATGGAGTTGAGTGTTTGGGGGGGGCGGGGGGGGGGTGAATGTGTGTGTGTGTGTGTGTGTGTGTGCGCGCGTGTGTGTGAGGGATTTGAGTGTATCATGTGTGCAGATGGATTTATGTTTAATATGACATTCTCAGACACTAGTATCGTTTACCTGTAGTGCTGCTGTATTGATTTTTGTTTTTGTTTGTTTAAAGTGAGAGCTCACTGTTCAGCCATGCCTGTCAGATTTCCAAATAAAAACTCAACCTCCTCCAGAACATCTCTGTCCAGCTCCTTTTCTTTTATATTAATGATGTAACCACTTGCATGTGCATTTAGGGAGAAAGTGCAGAACGGCACCTTTTTCTTTTAAGCTTGAATTTTTTTAACTTGATCCTGTTTTTAGTCTAATGTCCTTTGTTTTTCCCCTTTCTCTTGTTTTTGATTCTAAATTATGCTTATTTTCATAGGTTTACCTCTGCACACCGCTGTAATGCTTTTGTTTTATTTAAAGCCTTGAATTGGCTTCTACATGAAATTTGCTATCCAAATGAATTTGCCTTGTTTTACCTAAAGGTAAGATGGGAGCAGACCCAGAACAGCTTTGTGAATAAAAGGAAAAAATGCCATTGAGTATAAGCAGAGGTGGAAAAAGTACTGAAAAATTGTAATTAAGTAAAAGTATCTTCATTTTGCTTAAATTCTACTCAAGTAAAAGTAGCCATCTTTTACTTATGATGGGGGACGTTTCCAATGTACTGAAGTAAAATTACTTATTTCAAAAACTATGTACAAAATTACAAATTACTCACAAAACTACTCAATTACAGTCACTTCAGTGAATGTAGTTACTTTCCACCTCTGAGTATAAGGGAGGACAAGGCAGATGACCCAGTCCAAGCAAACAAACTGTTGATGTTAGTAAAGGTTTAGTTTTTAGGTTTATGATGAACCACGGTGCTCTGTGATAACAAGTCCCCGATGCATGAAAGCATTGCAAAGATGCACGCATGCAAATAACACCGTCATAATCCAACACACTTTTTAAAGGTGTGTTGTCTAATCTGCACCTGGAAGTGATGCATATAAAAAGGGGAATAAGGAATCAGAATGACAAAGTATCTGTTTAGGATACTGACTTGATATCAAGCCTTGAATAGTGATTACAGGCAGATCATTCAGTGGGTTTGATTTTGTATGAGAGCATCGCAAATTTTGTTTTGTCAGCATCTGGAAGAAAATCTTAAATTCTACAAGGTATATCATTAAAACCTTGCTCTGACCAACACAGAGCCTGATTTGGTGAACATGGTGATAGCTAATTAGGCTGTTTTGATCTTTGTTATTGATATTTAAAATGGATAAAAGTGGCTCCAGGAATCTTTGGTTACATCAACATATCTTGAAATAATCTGCGAGATGGAGCATTTTTACACCATCCTAGTGCATTTCCATACAGTTCTACATACAAGTCTACAAAACAGGCTTCAGTGTGTTTCCAGAACCTTGACAAGGACAGACAACTTTGACGTGTTTCTGCAAAGTCACCAGAGGTAAAGCAGGAACAACGGCAGGTTTATAGACCGAACAAAGAAATGTCATGTCCAGCCAAGAAGACATTAAAAACGTATCAAACATGGTCTAATAAAAATAAACTTCAAGCTCTAAAGAGTCTTCAAACTGCCGATGAAAATGGGGCCCTGGAGAAAAAGTTTGGGGACCACTGCATTAGAAAATGTTTGAGCCCTTGACCATGTATGCAGGA
Organism: Leptatherina wallacei; assembly: GCA_028567055.1. NCBI lineage: Eukaryota > Metazoa > Chordata > Actinopteri > Atheriniformes > Atherinidae > Leptatherina > Leptatherina wallacei. The sequence goes on from JAOXYM010000022.1 coordinate 9,402,131, forward strand.
GGTTCAATGCAAATATTATTCCTATCTAAGGATTTAAAAGTAAACCTTTTAAACATTATTTTGGTTTTCATTAGAAAATTGATCAACGTTGGCTTTTCTGATTGGATAGACAAAGAAAAAAAATATGTAGTACTATAGCGTTTATAAAAAAAATATTTATTAAGAATTATTATGACCAGCAATGGAAGTATTATTTGCCACTCAAAGGGAAACAGGTCATGAACACATTTTAAAAAAAAAGGTTTCATAACTGCATTATTGTGTATTTTATGCACAGTGGCAAGTAAAAGTGCTTTGCAAAGTAATACATGATCATAAAAAACATAAATAACAATCGAAGAATAAAAAGAACAATAGTAAGACATAACAATCCTCCTGTACTTGGTAGTGTTCTTCGTCTTCCCCACACAGTCCAAAAACATGCATGTTCAGTTAGTTGGTAGTCGTTAACTACCATACATGGACACAAACTGATTGGATGCACAGTTTTTATTTTTGACTAAGGATGCATGTGTAAAAAATATTAGATAGCAGATTTTGATAACCCCCATTTATCCAACTTTTAAAAGTTTGTGCTTTCAGGCTAAAAAGCCGGTTCCATGTCAACAAAATGTCCAGATGATTCAAAAAGACTTGAGAGGACACACTTCGACTTATCTCTGTGTGGACATGGTCTTAATTTCTAATTACAATCTCAATGGTCAAAGCCTCAGGGACCTCCTGTGCTCTTGTGTGGACCCTCTTGGGCGGTACAGGACCCCAGGTTGGGAACCACCGGCCTACCATGCAGTTGGAAAAGAAAGGGGAAAAAGCCTTATTGTTTTCTGATTATACCGTCTGTATACTTGCAGTGCAGAAGAGTAATAGTACATTTTCTGAGGAGGCACAGCAGCATTTCTGTACAGCAGGGGACAGACTCGCTCTCTTTGTATTTAGTTGTAAAGGAGAACATTCAGCTCTGAATAAAACTCATCCGTAAGAGGATTCTTACAAGTACTTTCTTACTCCGAACAGTATTATTCACCATATCTCTGTTGATTGTAATTTAACCACAGATGGATTGGATTCAGGTTTCAATCACACTCTGCAGATCACTGTTTTTCCTATTCTGCTGTAGTCAGATTTGATCATGAATATCTGTATATAAGACAGTTGAGCAGGGCCTGCCTTCTCCTCAGGCCAGAGGTGCTGTTGTTGCTCTGCACAGTGCAGGGATGCTCTGAAGGTCTGGCAGCTTCAGCAGGTGTGTTTGGCAGCTTGGCAGAATATCTTTCATTGTGTTTCTTAGTTGCACTGTTGTTCAAAGGTTGGGTCTCTTTAGTGCACACCCTGTCTGATGTATGCATGATACATGGAGAGGATTCCTGAATATATATATATATATATATATATATATATACATGTTTATTTTGGACTTTCTGCAGAAAGAAAACCTTTTTTAAACCATCTTGCGCTTAGACGCTGCATTTAAAAGTTCAATGTTGTGATTAATTTCACATTCACTCAAACATCGGGTCCCTTCAGCTTGGTCTTACAGCAGCAGCAGCAGCAGCTCACGCAGGTCAGCACCATCATGAGCAGGATCATGACTG
>JAOXYM010000022.1:9415917-9443810 GCA_028567055.1 Leptatherina wallacei
TATATGCATAATGAATTGGCATTACGTCCTGCATGCAGATGGTAAAGCAAATTTAGCTAAAGTGGTGAGAGACAACTATGTAAGTCTCCATAAATAAGAATAGCTTTAAAACACAAGATAAACTAGAAAATATGGCTTGGCACTGCGACGGGTTCATGTTACAGGATTTGCTTTCATTCTTTTAAAATGGAAGATTGTTTCTAGACTAAGGACTATGCCTGACTGAATCCTATATTTAAATCAAAGTCTAGTCTTTATAATTGTTCATGTAAACAAACCAAGTCACAATTAAATCAGTTGGCCTTAAAAACCTTAAACATGTGAAATAATACAACATAAAAGACAACAGAGAATTTCTATGGAGGAAGAATATCGTATTTCTGAATAACTTCATAACTCTGGAGCTGGCTATGTTGTCTAAGTAATTGCCTTTAAGAATTTCTCTTGTGTCTACAATCTGTGAAAAGTTAAATTTGTAACTTAAACTCTGTAATATTTGTTAATGGAGGGATGAGAGTTTGAGGAGACTTTGCCCATAATCATAAGGTAAATCTGAGTAAGCAAGAGGATCGATTATTCAAATTATTCACTGCTTTACAAGACATCAAAAAGCCCTTTGAAACATGACGACTTTCTGGAAAACTTAAATCTGTTAACAGCTGCCTGCTACAGAAAATGCTCCCTCTTCTCAATAAATATTCAACAACCTTTAAATATTCTTTTATTTTAAACTTTTTGAAATTGAATGGGTTTTGTTTGTTTTAAATACATGTAGTCTTACTTTCTCTTCTGATTAGATATTATTCTGTCTGTGTAAACATCTTGCTTTTCATTATACCCATCTTGTTTTATAATAACAATAATAGTAGTAAAACTACAACAACTACTACTTATAACAATAATACTTATTAGCATTATTATGATCATCATAATGCTAACAATGATAAAAAAAATAATGATTGTTATTATTAATATTATTACAGGATTATTTTAGCACTGCTTTGTCCTTTCTTTTCCCCTCGCGTCTTTGCTTCATTTCATAACGTTTTCCAACAAGTTCAAGGAAATTAGACAATACTTTTTGCGGTTTTGTATGCAACCCCAAATTTCTCTTCTCTGCGGAACAAAAGTACACTAAGAAATTCACACGGGACTATTTTCGTTCGGACCAGCTGAGCGGAAGTTGTCTGCCTTGCCTGCTACTTGCCGAGGTCAACTGGTAATACAGCTCTCAAGGCACATTCAGGTATTTTAAACGATATTTTCATAATATCAAACTTTTTGATAGTTGCACACCTGTTGATTAACGTATATCAGTCGTTTTTTAAATCATTTAGGGCATGTTTATTTTTGCAATTAGGTAACAGGCGCAAATTGGAGTTCATATGTAGTTGTTGCTACTGTGTTATGTTTATGTCACGCTTTGGTCTACACGCAAGTGACTTTATGTAAAGTCAAGTGTAACAACTAATTCCTACTTTCAGGATATCGGGGGGCCTTTGTGTGTCAGTGAGGATCGCGAAAGAGCTTCTGTAGTACATCACACAGTCATGGCGAAGAAAAAGAGGCTGCGCCTGATAGCAGAGATGGCTCGGAAGATCCGGGCGTACAGAGAGCTGAAGTCACGGCCACGGGAGTCCCAGAAGTACGGCCTGGATTATGAGACGATGAAGCGGCCTCTTACTGGGAAGATGTTGCCTGTGTTGGCCTGGCAGGACGTCCGCAGGGAGAGCCGCCTCTTCTCCCTGCTGGCGGGGATGAGGCTGTTTGGAGTGGGTCGTATGTTCACCCGTAAATCCTGGTTGGAAGACCACATGGAGCCCAGCTACTGGCACATCACCAAGGTCAAGGTGGACTACACATCTGAGGTGAGAGCAGGTTGTTTTCCTTGTAGTGATCCAGGACTCTACTGCTTACATACACTCAAAGACCTGAACCTGTGTAACACTGCTTCAGTTTTACCCAAGTAAATGTAAAGTAACTTGTTTGAAATTAAATTGAACGTTATTACTTCATAATTATTTATATTGTAGTTTATAACTTTATTAATCCCAGAGGGAAAATTTCAATATTCCAGTTTTTTCTCTTGCTGTTTCTCCTTCAAGATCACAAGATAAAGTGTTCAGAAAGAGAGATCAAAATAACCAAGTGCTAGTTCTCAACTCTCTTTCCCGGAGTGTGAATAAAAGGAAATCACATATTCCAAGTGGTCAAATGTTTGGACTCCTCTAGGTCCATATCTGGCAATCCAGATGAAATTATTTGGTTGATGTATGTTACAAATTACACCTCCAGTCTAAATGAGTAAAAATAAACCAATCCAGGTCTGTAATTTGCCTAAATATAGATCAGCTGATCAGTTTGATCTGAGTGCTGCTAGATTTATCCATGTTAAGCGTAGACTGGCCGAAATCCATGCAACTACTATTGGATAGAATCTAACTTACTTTAAAGTTCATCCAATTCCAGAACACGACAGTGTGAGCCTTGGTTCCAATTAGCTTAGTTCAGATGGCTACTTAGGATCATTTCTAGAGATGCATCGATCTGATACCTGGATCGGATATCGGCTCTTATATTGCCTAATTAGCTGGATCGGATATCAGATGAATGAGGGCCGATCCAGTCATTTCTTTTTTAAAATTAATATCATACACAGCAACATAGTTACAGTGATCTAGCCACTTCAATTCTATGTTTGCAACAGAGGTTACGTCGCAGAGCACGAACAGCAGCTATCAAACACAGCAACATGGGGCCAGACCGAGCCTAGTCAGGCCTAATGTGTTCCATGGCACGGAAGGTATACGGTTCATTCATTCAACAGTAGTATCGGATCGGTTTCGGCCGATACGCTCAGCCCAGGTATCGGATTAGATCGGAAAAAACTGGATCGGTGCATCTCTAATCAATTCAGTTTGTTTTTTGTTTTCTGGGATTCTTTCACACATTTTCTCATTGGTGTAAATATATCACATCTCTATCTGCTTCACCATCTAGAGTTTTGAATTGACTTCGTGTTAATCATCATAAAGAGAGGAAACATTTGATTTTACACAACAAAATACTTGCTGTTGGGTAAAGAATGTTCATTGCAGATTTAACATGTCTGTGAGTTTTCATATTTGATGAGACACGATTCTTAATCATTTTTTGTTATGAAAAATTCCATTCAAGTAAAATGCATCACTGACATGATTATTGTTTTTAATATACTATGTATTATTCTGGTATTATTATTATTATTCTGGTATTATTATTATTATTCTGGTATTATTAAGGTTGGCTATCATTTGCAATGAACATACATGACAGGGGGAAGATACGCTGTGCTGTTCTATGCTTGGTATGATAGGATTCCATTACATGTAATTGTACTGAGCAATATGTTATAGTATGTTACAGTAATCTCGATTGAATGGGATTGCGCATTTATCATAATAAATTCCCCAGGAAAATGTTGAATAATGGTTTTGATAGATTAGCCTTTTGTGACTTTGCAAGGCCTTTCCAACACGATGCTGCTATGATTCACTTACACTGGTGGCATCATAGTGTATCTGCATATTTCAGCCCTTTGGTGAATATGTGCTAATCCTGTTACTAATCACTGCGACAGACATTAAGTCAAGAGTGCAAAGTAAACAAGTGAAAACCATGTTTGTACTGTTTAAGATATTCCCTGTAACTAAAGTACACATTTTCTTTGTGTTTGCTAGAACATGGATCATGGCAAAGCATGGGGAATCCTCACCTATAAAGGTAAGATTAGATTCTTTCTTTTTTATTTAAATCTAGAGCTAAATAGTTATCTTATATTAACCTAATTTCTCTTTCATTGTAATCTGCGTTTAAACATGGGAACATTGTCATGTGGAAGCTGCAATAGCAAACAAAGTAATATGTTAGTTTTAACATAATGTAAGCAGTAGTTTTAGACTTTAAAGTTTGTTAGATTAGATGACATTTTGACCGAGAAAAAAACAAAGACTATCAAAAGGTATCTCTTACTTTTTATGTTTATTTATTATTTATATTTAGTTATTTGAGAATTGCAACACAAGTTTAATCCCTGAGAATAAGAGTCGTTGTTTCCTGCTGCTGAAGAGTTGTTCGTGAATTATTCATGATTTCTGTGTAAAAGGACACTTTCAGATTAACTTACTATTTTTTGCTCAGTGCAATGTTCTGCACACCAGCATTATCATTTCAGTGGTTTTATCATACTCAAACATTTCGATTGCATTGTATGAGTAAGAGGAAGTATGTAGTATGTGTGAATGTAAAATAAGGGGTTGTTATTTAAAAACTAATTTGACCTTACAGGAAAACAAGAGAGTGAGGTGAAGGAGGTGGATAAAGTGATGTACCATGACTGGCGCCTGATTCCCAAACGCACAGAGCAGCAGTTCAAGGACTTTGCGCCGCTTCCTGAGCCGCCTGTGCGCTACGTCCACTACCCTCCCCTGCTCCGTGCCATGCTGCTGGCCCAGCGCAGTAAAGCAGGAGGCAGCACAGTGGCAGAGGAGCCGGTCTTGCCACTGAAGAGGGATGTGCTGCTCAATAAAGACTATTTCCGCAAACAGGAACAAGAGCGTCAGAGTAAAGAGGGGACAGCGGTTTGAAGATTATGTACTTCTTCACCTCTAGGGTCACACATATTTAAGCATTTGTGGCTTAATGTCCTGCTTGTTACTGGACTCAAATGATGTTTCTGTTTATCTGATACAGGCCTGTATATGTGTGTTTATCTGACTGATGTGCTAAATATTAAATTTGTGATAAAACATGGCTCATTCAAGTGTTTTTTGATGTTTTAGTACCTTCTTTTAGTTAATTCCACATATTTTGCTAATTCCTGTTAATAGCATATATATATATATATATATATATATATATGAAATGAAAAATACTTTATTTATCCCTTTTGAGGGAAATTATTGTTGTAGCAGAGTTTTCTCATACACACATTATATATATATTATTTTTATATGTATATATATAACATACAAACTCCACACAGAAAGACCACTGTTTCAAACCCCTCCCCAGCTCAAACCAGCAACCCCTCTGGCTCAAATTCTGACCGGGGCTCGAACCAGCAACCTTCTTGCTGTGAGGCTGCGGTGCTAACCACCACACCACCGTGCAGCCCATGGAAATATAATGATGAACAGAACAGAAAATAGGTGCAGCATCTTAATTCATGTCAAATTTGGGGCATTATAATGAGCAAACCAATAAGATAATGAAGTAAAATATTTGATACAGACTAAAACATGAGCATGGCATAATCAGAGTTGTTCTGAAAGTCTTAAAACCTCTTTGACACACAAGATAACTTAAGAAAAATAGGATAAAAACTTTTTTTTTTAACTCTGAGTAACATAATAGGTATGTACATAGACTTAACAATGCCCATTTTATGTTTACCATCTATCAATCTAATCTAATCAGGTAGCATGGATATGTATAAATCATCTATAGTCACTTGATCAACTTCTCTCACACATTTTTCCCCATGGTATCAGGCAAATATATATAAAAAAAGATTTTAGTTTCATCTCTACATTGAGAAAAATTTCATATTACCAGTATAATAAAAGTCAAATGGCCAGACTTCCTTCATCTTTATTCTTATTCTTTTTCATTTTGCTTTTATTCCCCCTTTCTCTTCTATCCTCTCCTCGTCCTCCTCATACCTTCAAAGTGACGTTCATCTTCTATTTTAGTAATTACATCATCCTCCTCTTTCTCATCTTCTGTCTCTGCTACAAAGAGGACAACCCTCATTCAAACACAATGTATACAGGATTAGCTCAACCTGTTTATAGCCTAACATACCAAAAAACCTACCTGATGTCAGCGTTGCTGAGATTCTTTCAGTGGAGTCAGATCAGATGCAGATGGCTGTTGGGAAATTAAATAACTTAACTGCCTTCATGGGCTCAACTTGTCTCTCATTTCCATTTATTTATGCAAGATTATAGCCAATGACTAATTTCCATCTTTGGTCCCTTGGTAGGTAGATAATAAAATAAAATTACATAATACATTCTGTAGACAACATAATATAGGAACAGAACATAAGACATGGACAACACATTTATCTCAAAAGGTTGCGTATTAAAAAGACATCTAGTTAAGAATTTATCCAAAAAATTCAAACATTAATGACAGCCATCAGTGTTATATGTGGTGGGTACATTGTTGGTGTGTTTTTAACCATTGATACTAAATAATACTAAATATGTTATGATTGATCACTGAGAAAAGGCTAAAATATTAATACAAAGTTGAAATGTTTTTCCATCTTAGTGTCAAATGATTGTCAGTAATAACTTTGATTCATTTCTGATATTAATTAATCCGTGTTGTCCCTAAATGAAGTCTAATGTGTTGCCATAACTCCGAGACCGCATTTCCTTCGCCCTCTCCTTTCTTTGTTTCTTTTTTAGTAGCCTGATTTCCACTTTTGAGGAAAGACATGACTTTCTGCTGCTTTCTGCTCCTGTGGCCGTCTGATCCATTGGTCTGATCACTACGTAGTTCTGTTTGATGTGGTATGATGGGACATTAGAACACCTGCTGGACTGGTATGGACTAAACCATTTTGCACCTCTCTGAATGGGTCTCAGAGAACATCGATCATTATTTCTAATAAAACAACCAATCTCTTTATTCAGCCTGGGCAAACTTCATCATGACATGAATTAATTAGAAACTTTTAAAAATGCACACACAAAAAAACCCATTAGTGACCGTTCCTAAGCAACGCGCGCCCACGCGCTGCGTGCGTCTCTCTCCTTCAGTCTTATGCCCTGCGTACTGCAGTCCACGCTACAGCTACCTTCTACTAACGACAATGATTTGCTTGTTTCTGACCATTTTTGCTCACATCTTTCAGTCAGGTTAGTGTTATATCTATTTTTTAAACGTCTTCGGACATTTTCCGACCCTCAGAGTGACTTTTACCGAATTATATTCCCAGTTTCCAGAAGATGCCGGGCGTCTCCTCAGTTAGCCAAACCGCACAGAGTGAACTGGTACAGTAGTGCTATGAAGCTGTTAACAGAAACATTGCAGAGTCTCTTGGTTGTGAAGTTTTCCTAATAAAACTCCGACTATCCGGGGTGTTATTACTAACATGTTTTTGTTATAGTAACAGCATAACTAACTGCAGTTAGCTAGTTAACTAATATCTGCTCACAGCAGCTAGTTTTTTTTAACCACACGGAGTGTTGTCCATGTGTGCTCTTCACTGTAGATATGTTTATTAGTACAGTGATGCTATGACGCTCTCTAATGTTAACAGAAACATTGTAGTCCTCTAGTTGTGAAGTTTGACTGAAACGCCCCAACTAACTGCGCTTTGTTCACATTTTGGTTACGCTAACAGCGTAACTGCAGTTAGCTAATTACCTAATCTCTGCTTACAAAGGCTAGTATTCCCAACTACACGGAGTGTAGTCCATGTGTGTTCCTCACTGTAGAAAAGTTGATTCATCATCGTATTAATAGCTCATGTGTAAGTGCGCTGCCATTGGTAACATTTGGGCTCGTGCGCAGCCTGTAAGCGCTGATTGGCTGCGCTGCCGCAGCGGTAGGCGCGTTGTTCCTGACGGGAAACAGATCTCGATATAGCAGGAGCGCCGCAATGAGACCGAAAAAAAGGTCACAGGGAGATCTGCAGGACTTTGAAGATTTGGCCAGTAAACACGCGCGGATTGATGAATCTGGTGAGATTCATCATCAGGCAAACACAGCAAAGATTCACGTCATTCTTCTCAAAATTGCGCGAGGCGTTTTATCTGCGTGTCTACAGGGTGGCGAAATTGTAAGCACTTAAGCCGCAAGACAATTGTTAGGAGCGTGCAGCACAAATCTGTGTCAGAGATAAAACTGCAGTCTTCTTGGGGTACAGGAGATTGAATAATAGACGATCAAAATGTTTTAAATTGTATGCTTTAACAAAAACATTATAAGCCAAGCTTCTCAAGGGTATCAGGATCATGAAATCATATGAAGATAATAATTTAAATAGATAAATAATGCTCATTCTCAAGTGGATGTTTAAACTAACAAAGCAAAGTGATCAGATAAAATGTGTTACAGATAAAAAGTATCTATCTATCTATCTATCTATCTATCTATCTATCTATCTATCTATCTATCTATCTATCTATCTATCTATCTATCATGGCTTATACAGAATGTGATGTGTGTGCATGCTGTTCTAAGCTGTCCTTGTTCAAAGTTTAAAGTTTAATTGCTTGTTATACTCCAGGATGGACTGGAGTGAATGAACGTACCTTCATTGCTGTTAAACCGGATGGCGTGCAGCGGAAGCTGGTCGGAGAGATTGTGCGTCGTTTTGAGAAGAAAGGGTTCAAACTTGTGGGCCTCAAACTGATGCAGGTATATCTGATGCACATCTTTAATCCAATCTCGAGACACTGTGATCCAAATACATAATTAAAGAATAGCATAATCTAATTATTGAATATGTGTTTGTCTTGTTTGCACATGTGTTCCAGGCATCTGAGGACCTACTAAGGGAACACTATTGTGCCCTGAGGGGTAAGCCCTTCTTCAGCAGACTGATGTCCTACATGAGCTCCGGACCAGTTGTTGTAATGGTGAGCTTCCCCAACATGATGTCCACAATATCCCTAAAAGTATCAGTAACACAAAGGGCTTCTGATTTTTAGTACAACTTGTAGAAAACATTAAATTGTACAAATATGTATACCCATACATTCCTGTGTTTGTCTAGGTGTGGCAGGGTTTGGACGTGGTCAAGACTGCACGCAAGATGCTGGGAGAGACCAACCCTGCAGAATCACTGCCTGGCACCATCCGGGGAGATTTCTGTGTGGAAGTGGGAAAGTAAGAGCTGACAAGGGTTTCACCGTACAGTACAAGACTTAGAACAAAATTCAAGATGAATGAACAGAAAAACAATATGCTGTGAAAGATTTTGCTGTTATTTCCAGTTGTTGTGCTCCATATAACAGTTTCTCTGTGGGTGGGGCAAAAGCTGTTCCTCCACACATATACAGTACAAAGGTCCCAGCTCAAAAACAGCCCAAAAAGAAAGGAGGGAAATACAAGCAGATGGTTATTTCTTTGCAGAGATATACACCAGTAATAAGTTGTCAGACAGAATTGTGAGGGATTGTTGTTGTTTTTTCCGGAATATTTAGCTGAATATGAGCATCTAAAATTCATTTTATAATCACTGAGGATGTTTTGGTTTACTTTTTTGAATGATTGTAGTTTATTTTACACCAGACACTTGACGATGTTTACCTTGATGGCAAGACATATTTGTTTTAGGCAGTCTCTGAAATTTGGTTGAGTGTTGCAGCTTGAACATTTGTGTCAACTGTGTTACAGGAATGTGATCCACGGCAGCGACTCCGTGGAGAGTGCCCAGAAGGAGATCTATCTGTGGTTTCGTCAGAATGAGCTCCACCGCTGGGAGAGCAGCAACTGTCAGTGGCTCTACTGATGTGAACCATCCTGTGTGTAAACTAGTGGTTTTTAATGGGTGTTTTTACAAGGAAGGTCTCATCATACCTCACACAAATGTTGTTTTTTTGGCTTTAGTAGTTTGCAGCTACATAGAGAAGAGTCATCTCTACCTTGCTGCATTTCTCTGTTTACATTTTTGTCTGAATTATGGTGAGACTTCCTGAAGAAAAGAAAAAAAGTGCACTAATTTAGCAATACTTTTCTGTTTCAAGCAATAAGTTTGACTTTATGCAATAAATTGGGAATTGATCTTCAAAAAGGCTGCATTTAAATCTACTGTTAGCTTCTTTTAAAAGATACAGGAATTTTGATACATATCTTATTTTCATATCTGTATTTAGACGGATGCAAAATTAAATGAAATGGTTCAGTTTCCATATCCAGATTTTCACGCGTAGAAAAAAGGTTCTTTGCAATGTTAATGATGGAAACTCCACCAGCTGTTTTCGTTGAATGACATTTTGTCCTGTACCATTCATTTAAAAGTCAGCAGGATTGTAGAAGCAGATCTCATGGAAGTACTTGAATGTAAAGTTTCCAGCTTTTGTGATTTTCTAACTTCATGCAACAGTCACAGCAGTCTGTGTTTCCACTTCTAGTCAAACTGTAATAAATGTTTGCTTGCTAATATCTTGACTTCTACTAAAACCTTGGCAGGGGAGTCTTAATCATGCTTTTATCCGTTACTATGATGTCATGTATGTGAATTTTCCATAATTAAATCTTGGCTTTTTAAAATATTTACTTATTGTGTGTCATGTGAAGAAAAACAAACTACCTCACATTCAACTTCTTTGCTTTAAGCACACAAATATGTTTAATATTTAATTCACACAGATAGAGATCAATGCACGAATTTCCATATTGAACAAATAGGATGGGCTTTAGTGCTTCTGGAGATTTACAGTGATCCCTGTACATATCATAACAACATGCCACTGTTCACCCGCTCCACACAAAACAGCAGCCAGTCAGAGAGAAGTGAGTGAAGTACCGACACACTCGAACTCAACCACTTTGACGGGATATGAACTTGCTTTGACTCAAATCAGGCTGCTGCAAGTGCACCAGGTATTTCCTGGTGTTTCTAACCACACACTACTGCGAAACGCCCTGAATCAGTAAACCTTAAATAGATATGACTGAGAAATGCGATGCAAAGTATTTCAGATAACAGCCAAAAGAAGCCCAACATCCTGTGTGAAGTTCTGGATAATTTTGAACATCCTTTTTTGTCCATAACTGCTCATCTTCACTTGCTTGTAACAGTCAGACATGTTTACCTTTAAAGCCAGTTGTAAAGGTAAACCAAGGCTTAAGGATGCTGTTTATTTACGCACATTTTCAAGGATTATGTTGATCCATGAACTTGTGATGTTTGTGTCCATTAATGGTATAAATGGTTACCAACTGCTGATTGGTTGATAAAAACCTGGTTTCTGGTGGAAATGCAAGTCGGCGTCTTCATTCACATTGCCGTACCAGTTGCTCTTCTTTTTATTTGTTTTTCCTTTTGGTGCATGTTGGGGCTCTGGGATTTGCTTTGAAATGAGCCGGAGTTTTCACAGATGACAAACTAAATGGAAGAGGATGAGGAGCAACTCTGGGGCCGATGCAGGACAATTGAGGTAAATATAGGAGGATACCGTGTGTTTACAAGGTGAGTATGAGATCGATACAGAGGAGGGAGGTAGTTATGAGGCTGGGTTACAAGGCTCATGATGATAGTTACAATGCTCTGTTGTGGGACAAACAGGATGGCAGGCAGATAACTAGATCAAAGGAGGTACTTACAAGGCATCAGAGTTACAAGGTGAAGGGGCAGGAGGGGGATATAATAGTTACAAGGAGCAATGCACAGTTTGAAGGGTTGGATTTTTTTTTTCTTTTTTCAGAGCCAAAGGCGAACTTTTACATCACCGGGGATAATTACAAGGTTCGGGTGGCTGGAAGCTTCTGGGGAGGAGGAAGAGACTTCATCAAAGAGGTGGATGGGTGGGGTGTTAAAGCAGATCTGGGTGTCACTCAGGTATGTAAGACACCTGCCAGACAATGATGTGGCTTCGCTCAGCTTTGCTCAAAGCAGGTTTCATCTGCGAAGCTCCACCATTCTCTCCTTCTTCAGTCTCATCATCCTCTCCATCACCTGAGGGAAAGATAGATCACAACAGAACTCAACGATTTCATTTTCACAATGTAAAGCTGATAATATCGATTGTGTTTGATGATTAAAAGAGATTGTACTCTTTTTTCTTTTTTTTTAAATCAGTGTTTCAACACAGAGACATTAGCATCTAACATTAAATGATACAGCAGCATACTGAAAAGTGGCTTCTATCTCTTCCTGGGTCACACCACACCTCTTCCTGTGATTGCTTACCAATGCGGAAGTCGATGTAGCCCTCTCCTCCGCTCAGCACCAACACGTTGTGGACACTTTGCGTCTCAGTCTCTGGAGGTGCCGAGGAGCTCTGCCCCTCCGATGGACTGTCCAGAACACTGCCGTTTAGTGTGGCCAGAACATTGCCTGTTACACACACACGCACACAAAACAGAAGAAATAAATAAGTAGAACAAATAGAACTTCAGATAAATTAATTACAACCTTTCATTAACATGAACACATAAACTGAGTCCCTTTTTGTTGAAGCACATCTCAAGATCCCCCTGATGTAATATATCCTAAGTATTAAAGACAGGATTATTTGGGTATTCCTGAGAGGAATTCTTAGCGACAGCAGGTTGAGCTTTGATGTTAAATAAAGGACGATACGGATGTTTATAGAACACAATGTCAAAACAGAGTATTGTTACATATTTGTTGATTTTTATTTTCAAATGGCAGAAGCAGGATGATCTATAATGCGATGGTGTCCAGAAACTGAACAAGGCAAATAAAAAGGTTTGAGAAATGTTTCATTTAGCTCCAAAGCTTTGATAACAAGCAGGTGGTCTGGGCTCGTGCGTACCCGGTACAGACACGAAGAACTTCACAGCATCACGGTGTCCATGGAAACAGAGCTGGGCTTGTGCCATTGAGCAGTAAGGGATGAAACTGCCGCTGCTCTTCTCAGAGCCATCGTCACTGTACACGTGGATCACCCCACCGGAGGACGTTGGAGACACTTTATTGGCTGATGGAGCACAAGCATATGGGTGAGAAACCACACAGGAATCTTCACAAGCAAAGCATATTTGACAGCGTCACAAACACAAACACACAAAACAAATATTCTTTTTTTATTCTAGAGAAAAAAGTTGAAAGTTGCTTAAACAAACTCTCATGCATGCAGCAGAGTTCTTACAAATATGGTTTGTACTGGTAAAATAATTCACAATAACAGATATCATGCAAAGCATCTCGAGTAAAAACCCTGCTCTGATAAAACAAGAGCCGCACAGAATACTTTCTGTGATCAGAAAAATATTCTCACATAGAAAAAGGATGAATTGAATGTTGAATATTTGCACCTGGATATCAGCATAATAAGCATGGAAACATGTTGGGCTAGAAGCATGCACTACAGCAGATTTCTGCAGACAACTCCGTCTTAAGAGACCAGAAGGTTGGACTGGATGAGAACAGTTCGAACACAACAGCAGGAGGTTTCTGAGCGCTCCCACTTACCCCTCAAACCCAGGAGCTGTCCCCGGTGAAGGACCACCGCTTTGGGAGACGGAAGAGGAAGAGGAGGAAGGTGGAAGGAGAGCAGGAGAAAGAGGACAGTGACAGTAACAGTTACGATGAGACTGTGTGAAAGAGGTGCAACCACTGAGGGAGGGAAGGAAAATGAAGCTGGGAAAAGTTGTGGGGACAGGAAAGGGTAAGCTAAAGAGGGATACAAATAAACAGAGCTATCGTAGTCGAAAACAAAAGTCTGTGTGGATTTTAAAAAAATGAACTTATGGGGGTTTTGTTTTGAGTTACGTTA
This sequence comes from Leptatherina wallacei, assembly GCA_028567055.1. Classification (NCBI taxonomy): domain Eukaryota; kingdom Metazoa; phylum Chordata; class Actinopteri; order Atheriniformes; family Atherinidae; genus Leptatherina; species Leptatherina wallacei. The sequence continues at coordinate 9,429,387 of JAOXYM010000022.1, forward strand.
GAAAATTGGAGACTCAGTTCAGGACACAAATGATATATAATGAATGAGACAATTTGCCCAAATTTGGAGCTGCTGTTATCTTTTTGCCATGTTTGAAAGTCACGTAAAGCTTTGTATATATAACAGATTAATAGAATAAATTAATACAGGGCCAAAAAAAAAAAATCATACTCTAGCAAGACTAAATTTAAAAAATCATTTGATGGAGCTGCTGAATTCTTATTCATGTAAAAAATAGATCACTTGTCAGGCAGAAAATTTTCTCCAAAGGGAGCGAGAAAGATCTTTCAAGTTTTTCAGAAATCATAAGTAATGACATAAAGAAACCACAATAAAATAACCTTCTCCTACTGTCCACAGACTATTTATATTTCAAGATTCTGTTTATTATCCTGCTAATCACATCTGATTATTCCCTCTTTAAAAATATCTGGTTCAAATGTATATTTGTGTTTTCTTGGTAATCATTAGTGTGAATAAACCATGACTCACTCTCTGTCAGAGGGATGGAGATGATCACACCGTTTCCAGTTCCCACCCACAGGCGGTTTCCACCAATCAGAAGGGCTGTGATTCGCACAAACGAAAAGCCAAGCTTGCCAGTACCTGCATTCACAATACAACCAGAATGAATGTGGAGCTCCTCAAGACTCATTGTGTTGGTAGAAAAATAAAACATCTATAACATTATAAACATCAGTAAAAAATGAGAAAAAACCAGATCAAAACACACCCAACATTTTGCTGACGTATGGCTCGATGTCTACATCCTGGAGGTGTTGATGTGTATGTGCATGGTACAGACGCAAGGTGGAATCTAGCCGGATAGACACCCACACACCATCACCGATCCATGCCAGCTGCCGCACCTGGCTTTCCCTGCGAGGGTGGGCATCAAAGGACTTCTGCAGAGCATAAAATAATCTGAAATGGACTGAATCACTACATCACTACAATACAGTCATATTAAAAAAAGAGAGAAAAAAGGGCAGTAAAGAGAAGCAACGTTTTGGACAAAGTTCTCAGCAGGACAGGATGTAAAAGAGGATTTGAAATTCACCTCAATCTGCATGCTTTTGGGCTGAATGACGTGAATCTTGTTCTTATAGCCGCACCACACTTTATCGTGGACTACAGCCATGCAGCGGATGGAGTGATGAGGTCGACCGAGATCCATGAGGTGGTAGTTGGATAAATCCCACTGGCCATCTGTTGACAGAAGCACACGCACATACAAACTGAAGGACAAGTTGCAGGTTCCATGGAGTATAAACAATGTCAACACTAAACATTTCATCTGGTTTTTCTTAATTCCTAACACACACATCGAGTCAGGGAGTAAACAAATAATTAAGCTACCTATACCTTCTGATCTGTGGAATATGGCGAGTGTCCCATCAGCAAGGGCAACCAGCACGCGGCCTTTGACGTGCCTGCAATCATATAGGAGATGGAGGAAATCAAAGTGTCGCAAAAACAACATTTGCCCATAGCTAGACATGCAATGATGATTTTCTTACACCAGACTCAGCACAGAATCTTTCAGTTTGATGGAGTGGAGACACTTCTTCCAGTTACCAACAGCTGAATGGACATATAGCCTAAAAAAAAACACAACAAAAGAAAAAAGTTACAAACAGCTCGACACTGTAAGACACTGTTTTGTGTGCAGAGATGAATTTCAAACAATCCGAGGAATTGGGATAATTTCTGCTCCGTTAGATTCCTTTAGCCCTGTTCTTATTCACGTAGCTTATATTTATCTAGTATCTGTGAAGTCAGTATTTCAGATGAGTGACTCACCAGCCATTCTGAGCCCCGAGCCACATGGTGGGGGCCACGCTGGTGTAGTTTTTGGCCTCTTCTCCTCCTTCTTCTGCCTCTGTAGGGTGAGAGGATTCCTCTTTGGACTGGCCTGTGCTCCTGCGTGGACACACACCTTTTACTGTTGAGCTAAAGGTTTGAACTTTATTCCTCATCCAACCTTATTCAGTATACTCACAAACGTATCCAAGACATTCCTGATGACTTATCTTTTATTTGAGCGCCTACCTGTCAAAGGCATCTGCTGGACGAGGCTGAGGATCTGTGAAGACATGCTCGGTGAACGGTCCTGGAGGTCCAGATCCCATTTCTGTGTGGTTAGCCGTTGACTCAGGGACCTCTGTGGCCTCTGTAGCTTCCTCAGCGGACTGGGCGGGGTGAATCTTCCCATTCATGGGGGGAGCAGTGGGGGCTGAAGTACAACGCCAGTAAAATGAGTGAACACAGTAGTCATGACTCCTCTCTCATCTTTTTATACGACTACAAACGTACTGAAGATGCACACACCTTGTCCTTTGTCCACTATGGGCGTGTCGGTACGCGATGAGCAGTTGCTACGGGCAACGCTGCAGTTGGTGGCACAGCCAACGAGTGTGATGCCAGCCAACATACCCTCCACCCCACCAGTGTCCTCCCCGCCCTCTGCTCCACCGTCTCCTGGATCCAACACTATCTCTCCTGCTGGATAATCGCTCTCACTTGCAGCTGAGTTACAAACACACACACGCAGACATTAAGACTCAAAAATACAAGCCAGTCAAACCAGTAAACAAGCTGGTGGGCGAAAATGTTACAGTCTGGTTTGAAGCAGCTCTTTCCATCTGACCTGGCACACTAGAGATGCAGAGAACGTGGGCGTTGCACACGTTGAACTGGTCGACCAGTGAGCCTGGCTGGTTGGCATCGATGATGACCACCTTGCTGGCAGAGTGGGTGCTGGTGAGGATCCACACTCGACTGTTCATGCTGTCCGTCTCCTGAAGCTCTTTTGACTGAAGGAGAACACAAGGCAAGGTAAAAAGGACAGACATTGTTAATTGTACAATAGTTTGTTGTTTTATGCTTCATGGAAACACTTTTAAACACAGCAGCAACAGCTGGATTTGTTTGTCCATCTCTTTAACATTGCTAGTTAGAGTTAGTTTAACATTGGAAGTATAGAGTATTTGGAGTTCTTTGAATGAGGGGCTTTTATATTTTGGTTGTTTTCTGTAATGGACTCAAAACGTATGATGAGATGTTTCAGACACATCTGTAAATTCCAGCTACAAAAACAACCTGTGTTGCAACCTTCCTGAGCAGACAAAGTATTAATCTTCTATCAACTGATATGAACAGCAGCAAACACGAGAGGTAATCTAATTCCCTCGGATGGGTTTCGTGGGCGGTCTACCTTTCTCTTCTCGGGCGATGTTTGGCTGTTCTTCTTGTCAGGTCTGTCGTCCTCGGCATGAAGCGGATCACTGCTTCCTAAAGCTGCTTTGGCTGGTGCCTCCTGGCTGCTGACCCGCCATCCTGTCAGATCCACTCCTGCTGCACACCACAACTACATGCACACACACAAAAATAGAAAAAGATGGTCAGGCTTTTAAATACCGTGGAAGCTTTGGATGCTAAAGACTACTGTGCTTTAAAGATCTGTACAAGGCACAGTAGAATATGGCTTCTTATGTCAGAGGCTTTTAGGTGTAGGCTTCTGAGACCAAGGAGTGGGCTGATTTTTAAACTGCCTTTGTGGTTGTAAGCAGTGTGTGCAACTCTGGTTTTTCATCCAGATATCTGAACATCATCAAATGTGTGCCCGAAGGTTCACTTTTAGGATTTACCTTCTTCATGATCGATCGTAACAATGTGGGCCAGAATATTACCGATGCATCTTTTCATCTTCATGTTGATGGCACAGTTGTTTATTGTCACTTGCAGTCTGTTTTTGATGAGACTCTGTTACATTTGTCTCATCTTAAATCAACACTAATTGCCAACAGAATGAAGAGGATGCTATTTTTATAAATAAAAGAAAGTGCCAGCCGTTTGACTTCTATTAAATCCACACAAGCCTCCCCTGCTGACTTTGTAGCTTCTTATGAATACCTACACATGAAAATCTCTCATATAAGTCCCATATCGAACATCTTTTAAAGAAATTAAAACTAAAATTGTGATTTTTCTTTTGGAATAAATCTAGTTTTTTTGCTCCATGCCAGAAAACAGCTCGTTAGTGCAACCTTTTACATCTCATTGATTATGGCAATATCTCCCCTAACTAAACCAGTATTGGAAAAAAGTTCTCAACAAATAGTGTTCAAGACTCAAATAACCCCTGGACTGTGAAAACTTGGATATGGATCATGTAGTGTTTTTAAAACTCAGGAGGATATAAAGCCGTTTCTAGTTGTTCTGGCAACAAGTAAAAAATCCATTACGAGGTTGTGGTTTAATCTGTAACGATTGGTCCAGAACAACTCTGGAAATAAAATGAAAAGGTCAACCTCTTTAATTATACAAAAGGTTACATTTGACCAAATTTAGGATAAATAGGTTGAATTTATAACCCCGACCCAAGCAGACTTTGTATGACCGACGAGGCAGAAAACCATAATTATGCTAGTTGTATGCATGTGGGTAAAAGAGAGAGAGAATTTGTGAATATGTGTTAATCCTGTATATTTGAAGGAAGACGGACATGCTTACAGGAAAGTGAATTTGGAGGGGAACATGACGTGCTTCGAGCAATATCCTTTACCACAAACTGTGACTTTAGCAGAATCATATTCATCCTGTGGACTGTGGAAGTACCAATTGTGTATTTATGTTGTGTTGGGTTTGATTGAAAATGTCTTTTTCAAAAGAAAGGAAGCCCATAAGGTCAGGTAGATAACTGTAAGCCTTCTCTAACTACCCATAGCTTTAAAGGGGTCTTTTTTTAAATCAGTAATGCTGTTTCCACTTATTCTTTTCATTTTTATTTATCCTGATTTTGTTGTTTTTTATTTATTGATTTGACTGTATTTATGGTTACTTTTTATGGATGGTTGTTTTTCTTTTTAAATTAAGATACTGTAACTTTGAAAAAATAAATAGATAAATGAAAATGAATTATGGCAAAATCTACATGAGCACTTCTGTCAGCTTTCCACAAAGGTTGATGATGTTACATCCATCTTCACAGCAGAAAGAAAAGAAAAGAAAAGAAACAGAGAAACAGAAAACTTCCAACCTTCCTGTTGGGGTCTTTCTCCACCAGAGGGCGACAGTACACTGGGACAGGAACATTCTTCATGCGGTTATCATCTTTCTCATTGGTGGTCTGAAAACACATGCGATTTGTGGTCAAGAGACAAGATAAGTTATAAATTATTATCTGGTTCCTTCAGAGCATCTCAAACATAAGTGGGCACAGATAAAAACAAAAATATTCAGAGTGTCGATGCACTGCATAAATGTGCAGTACATACAATACGGGACATAAAGGAAAATTCCACTGCTTTCATGAATGAGTTCACTTTCCTTCATCATCATTCCTCCATAAATCAGGACTAGTGGATGGATAATAGCGAAAAGAGTAAAAGTTTTCCTTGATGAGAAATTATTATTGGCATTTATTTCAAACTTGACACATCTGAAAAGAGATGTGTCAGAGGTGAAAATGACACCTCTGCCGCTCGCATATTACACATAACTGTTGATTGCTGCAGAGCATATTGGTGTAAACGTGTACAGCAAGAAAAAATCCTTTACATCTAAATTTCTCTGCTACTTAAGTTCATTATGACAGCTTCGGAAACAGTCTGATCCATCTTCATTTCTAGAAATTAGAAAATACAAGAGGAATGAAGCACGGTGTAGAGATAGAGACCAAACGATTAGACACCGATTGATTAGAAAAATATCATAACGACATAAAAGTAACACTTATTCTCAACCAAAAAATGTTTGAGTGGATTTTTCCTTTAAGAAAACAAGGCTCAGGTAAGATCAAAAACAGGAGTTAAGAGATTACTACATTACTTTGTTAAGTAGGGCAGGTTGAGACAGACAGAGGTTAAAGGTTAAAAGGCTGCACAACATTGGAACAGGGAGAGAAAATCAGTTGGGATCAACTCCACAGAAGTAGGATTTTATCAGAGAACTGCAGTCAAGATACTCGTTGAATGTGTGTTTCTTTCCTGGCATATATTCAAAATGTCTGAACTACAGTGATTCTGACTCACATCATGCCTACAGAATGAAAAGAATCCATTAATATCCATGCATTTCTACAAGTACAGTTGATCACAAACGACTCATTTGTGATCTTTTCTTAGATTTTTCTCTTTTTCTGGGTTTCATCTGTCTGCTTCTGCAGGGGTTGGAGCTTTAGGAGGAAGGTTAAAGGGAGGGGAAGCCATAAAGGCGCATGCTGGTACTCTGTCGGTCTCACTTGCCTGTTGTCTCTTCAGCGGGCTGTCCTTAGCGCTGTCCATCTGACCACCAGTCTGTGGGAGACCAGAGTTAGAGCTGCCTGCCTACCAACACACTTTGCTCTCCAGCGTTTCAGCCCCAGAGCTCATCTTAGCCTGCCGGCCATGGTTTTTAATGTACACTTACATGCTAGCTCATTGTGTTCATCCTTGAAACTGAGGTGGACAGAAGTGAGAGTGAGAGGTTTCTACTCTTCTCAGGGAAGAGTCAGCTGGGAGTCATGCAAGCGTATGTAAAGTAAATCCTCACAAAGGTTTTTATAGGATTTATGTGCACCCATCTCAGAACATCCAGAGCAAAAGCAATATATACTTCAATCTTAAGTTCCAATGCAGTTTAGGAAATCCTGGGAACCCTAGAAAAACATGAAATGTGTGTTTATATGTCTTTGTTGTAGCGAGGCTTTGTTGCATTAAGTCTTATACTGTTGAAAAGTCTGTTTATTTCCCTTTAAAAGGAGACACGTTTGTGAGATGAGCAGCAGAGTTGAGTATGTGGGTTGTGCCCATGAAAAACTTGCCAAATATTCTCTGCTATGGCTCTCCTACATGCTACTGAGGCCACTGTTTGTCAAATAATTAAATCATTAAATTACAATTATGTCTTGTTTCTTCAGTCTTTAAACATCTGATCCAACAGAAAAACACCAAACAAGATTCACATCCTCAACTCTCCTGCTCATCCCACACATGCATTTTTCTCACCAATGTGGAACCATTCATTCAAAAGGGAAATAAACTGGTTTTCCAGTGGTCCCAGTGGTTTAAGATGAATTGCCAAGGTGCGTTGTTACAACAAATAAATAATCAAACACAAATGTCCTTTTCAGGCCCATATTTTGAACCGGTACCAGAGAACTGGGACCGTACCAGACAGAGCAATGGGAAATGAAAGACAGAGCGATACAGTAACACTTCTGGTGTTTTCATTCGAATTTCTTTACAGTGAAAAAACCTTTCACGTAGTAGAGCACGTCAGCAATTCTGCATGTTCTAGATGATAAATCCGACCACCTGTTTTTAAATGGATTCTCCTCACTTCATACATGTGCTGCAAAGTACCAGCCTGACACCAGACACGAACAGCAGCCAGCATTAATCAGGAATCTCACAGTGGTGCTGACCCATAATAAGATGAATCTCCTCTATCATTCATTTTATTTCAGACTTTATTTATTGTGGACCTTAAACAATAAATTGGAAACTTTATACAGATCTTGTGAGTTTTCCCACCACTGTAGCCTAATGGAGGTTACTGTTTGGTGTCTTTGACTTTGGCTTGTGAGCACTGGCTTAAAAGCAGATTTTTATGGACCCAGACAAACAATGATGAGATTGTTTAAGTGCAACAATGCTCAGGAATAAGGTGAATGTCTGTGTTGTATTTTAAACCAGCCAACATGGCTACTTCTCCTTCTCTATTTAGTCATTTTGCTCCAACCATGTTAACAAAGGCCAGAATCCTATAAATATATCTAACATTTATTCCACATGCTCAAAGTCTAACAGGTTCACAACACTACTTTGTTGTCAGTGTCTAATCTGTCAGTCCTTTAAAAATCTGAAAGCTTTGTCATGTTGTGATGCGTACAGGGAGGCCCCGAAGGGAGGGTGCGTACCTGTTTGAAGCGAGATGGCACACTCCAGCCACAGGCCTGCATGATGCCGTCATCGCGGCGCATGTGCTCACGCACCTGCCTGTACTGTTCACGCCGCTGCTCTCGGCGGGCCATCAGTGCCGAGTCACTGAGGAGAGACGCAACACCGTTACTGGCCAGTCTGGAAGCAATGGGAGGGAAGGGAGAAAGAGCGAAGCGTTAGCAGCCTGGCCAGCCAGCAGCGAGACACAGAGAGAAGAGATGAAGAGGAATGGAAGTCAAGAAAAAGCAACAGCAGTGGAGTTATGTATTAAACAACCTCTCCTTGGGCTCAAGCGAAGCAATATTTTCCATCACATTAGACCCAAATTCATGGACAGATTTTCATTCAAAATTTGAGGCAATTGAGTGAAAATTTAGTGGCTTGTTGATAGATTTGTGTGTTCGGAGACAAAATAAATCATTCAAAACAAGTAAATCTATCTTTAACAAAGGAGGTCATGTTCATTTATCTGGACATTAAATGAATAATCTTTTCAATATGATGTCAAAACCAAAAAAAGACTATATCTCTACAGTGTTATTTGACATGATATTAGGACATGATGGTAGTACGCAACTTTAAACACACAACTCTATGCTGAATATTAAAAAAAAACTTCTGGAAGCTTTCTACTCTGCAAGCTGCCACAAGCGAGCAAGCAACCGGGCATCCAGGCCAAATGAGAGAAGAAGAAAAGCAGGAAGTTTAGTGATCAGTGCGGTGGAGGCAGGAGCTGGCTGCTGCTCACTCTTCAGGGAAGAACTCCAGCGTGCGGTTGGAGGTGGAGATCTGACACATGGTGTGGCTGCGTCGCTGAGTGAAACCGGCGGGCGAGGGAGACTTGTAATGGATGTTGACGCTGTAGTACGGCCGCTTGACGGGCGGAGGGCTGGACGATGAGCTGAAGAGACGTGCAAAGCTTGGAGACAGACAGCAAGAGAATCACAGGTTTTACTTCTCCACGTTTTTGTTGAAAATGAAGTTGTTTTTTAATTTGACTTCAGTAAATATGTTCTCACAACTGCCAGATGGTGGATTTCTTTTTCTCTTGGATTTGTGGACTCTCCCGGGACGCCCTGAGAGGAAACAACATTATGAGGTACTTTGCACTGGAAAAATCCAACGGAAACATCTTTAAAAATAAAACTTTAGAAAAGAAGCAACAAGGCTTAAACTTGTTCATCCAGGTTCTTCTTCTCCAGTTCAGGGACTTGTAATGCCTACCTGATCATCTCTGTCCACCGCACAGCTTCCTGCAACTCCATCAGCCTCTCTTTGTACTGGTTCCTCTCCATCAGAACACGGGCCATCTCCACCCGAGTGAACCGCCTCCGCTGGGTCATTGTCATGTCCCCATCTTGCATGGGTGATGAAAACTTGGCACAAGAAATTACAGCGGCATTTTAACAACAATTATAACAAAGTACAGTTAGCAGTATATTCGTTTTTTTGTACAAAAAAAATACATTTATGAGCCGAACCTTCAATTCGTCAGCTGATCTCTGGCTTTATTAAGTTTAGTAGTAATATTCTTATAATCTAAGAGTACATTGATAAGTACAAACTGTGTATGTGTGTGTATGTGCTATGCAGAGAGGACCATTTGTCTAATTTTACTTACATCATCACTTCCTTCATCCTTTGAGTCCCGAGATGCTCCGAGAGCCTCTGCTCGTAACCTACAACCAAAAAACAAAAACAAAGATACAAGTTTGATATTTTTATTTGTAGAAATATCAGACTGTGAAAATATTGCTCCTCTGGCGTTGTGATCAGGTCGATTTTACAATTTTTTACTTCAAACTTTGTGGCACTCTGTTCACAACCGCATGAAACAGCGATACAACTTTCTCCATATAAACAAATGAACTAGCCCACTATAAAATAAAAATATCAGTTATGAAATCTTTAACTCAGTTGTCATAGAAACAAAAAGTTTAAGAGTTTAAGAAGCACTTATTCTTCTTTCTAGCATTTAGGACCCACATTCAGCAGATTACGAGCTCATTCTCCTACAATCAGAAACTAAAGGAATCTAAAGTTTGTTTTATGTTTCAGTGTCCGATGCAAACTGCTTAATTTAGAGTTTGAAATAAATTTTGTCAGACTACAACACGGAAAACTAAGAACATTATTTAGACATTTTGTCCTCTGGTGGTGATAATTGGATGTGTTGACATTAACAGGGTTTCAGAACTATCCTGTTACATCTTCTGTGTCTGTTGCTGAGACAAATCTATCACATCAGACACCCTCGGGTTTAGATTTCAGGTCAACAGTTAGAGTTGTCTAACTACTGTGTTATTTAAAGTACATTTATCCATTGACTGTAACATCCTGCATCCCGTATAACACTCGAATTCTGCTTCTCTTATACATCGCAGCCTTATGAAGCTACAAGACAAAGAAAGTTAAAGAGCTTTTAGACGTTTTCACCTCTTGAGTTCTTCTTCCAGTTCCTTGACTCGGGCATCCACCTTGTTCTTGGATTGCCGCACTGCCTCCAGCTCCTCCCTCAGTACCCCCTGCTCCCCCGACAGCTCATCCACTTTGGCAATAAGGTCATTTTTCACAATATTGAGAGCATTTCTGTCAAAGAGCAGAAAATAAAAGTAGTAAAATATCCTAAAACCAGTTACTCAAAAGCTGGACTCGCTTTTATTCAGCCAGTCTTTTGGTTTAAACTGCGTCATAAGAGTATAAACAGAAGATCAAACACATTGAACCATAATCTATTACACATTTGAGACAAATCTTTGAGTTCATATTACATAATTCTTTTAAAGGAAGGGCAAAATGAGCAAAGGATATACACATTTAGCCTAAAACACAGTTTTAATTGTCACTGTGTCTCTTACTTGGTCTCTAGAAGCTGTTTGTTCTCCGTCAGCAGGTTCTCCACCTCCTTGCCCATCCCTGAAACAGTCACATTCATGTCTCCGTAACTCATTACTACACAACATCCAGATTTCAATCCATCCAATCGATGGATTTACAAGCAGTTTCTGTAGTAGCACCATCTTTTAGACCAACAGAACTACATTTCTGTTGTAGAACAAAAGATAAAGTGTAAATATTTCAAATAAAGCAAATAGGCTCAAGAGGAATAAGTGATAGAAGAGTCACTTCTTTCACTTACTTCTGATCAAATAAATGAAGTTAACACTTTAAAATAGTTTCAGACATTTAATATTTAGTCTCAAAAGTAACGAGACTACAGTGCTGAGTATTTTGACTTCATCTTTTCAACTCAAAATACAAAATGTGCTTTGATACCAATTATTCAAGTCAGTAAGTGAAAAAAAACATGCAGGATTCAGGGTTGGTCTCTTACTCTTAACCATGACCGTGCTAATAAAATCATGCTCAACCCGTTACCGTGCTGTCAATCATATGACTTACTATCATAAATTAACTGTAAAACTTGAAAGAAAGCAGCAGCAAGCATTGTGGAACAGAAGCCGAGCAAACAAAGTAGAAGCAGAAATTTCAACACAGACGACATTTTCTGACATAAAAAACATGTCAAAAACAAACTAAACAAAAATGCCAAGACGTTCTTTTATCTTCTAAAGTCTGCATAGCAGCTTTTACTGTGTACAGCGGAAGGGTTTCATGGTTAAAGTTCATCTTGTGTTACGGGATATGACGGCAGAGACAGAAAATAAAAAAGAAATCTTCCTCTGTTTAGTTTCAATCTGCAGCTCAGACTTGGACAAACTGCCATTTTGTTTATAACCCCAAGATCAGCTGCTATTGAAAAGTAAAAAACTCTAAAGGAGTGCTGAAGAGACAAAAGATTTCATTTTAGACAAAAATATTTTTCTGATGAATCCCGTTATCTCAATCAACCAAGGGATCTCCCCAATGATTCCTATTTATCCTCAAAAACATGCACCTGCAGTACCTTATTCTTGATTAAAAGGTCAGAATTTTCTCGAGCATTGGATTATTCTTCTGTGGTGTTCCAATTGCAAATAAAGTATATGTATTATAATGTTCTTCAGTGAGCAAATACAGTTGGCCAAAAGTTTAGTGTATGGCACTTGCAGGACTTTTACTATTGAAGAATGTTAAAACAATTGGGGTGTGAGAGGCAAGCGTGGCACAAAGTATAGGTATAAAGCCACATGACACAAAGAAGCAACCAGGGGGATGTGAAAGCTTGCCAGGAAATGACATAACAAGCAAAAGTGACCATGAGTGTAGGCATGGAGAGCCTTACCGAAGAAATCGTCACGGACTGGAGGCAAAAGAAGGAAAAGGGGCGAGAGAAAGGGAGAGGAGAGAACAGGGAGGATTAAGGATGATGGAGAAAAAGAGAGAAGAGCAGGAAGAGAGAAAGAGAAGATAAGCCTCTAATCATTTAGATTCCCAGCATGACTAAATGACTTGTACTCAAAAGCTGCAATTTGACTTTCCTGCTTAACCGTGTTCAGCATCTCTCAGCGTATCTATATGACCCAAATGATGATTTATTCAGTCATTATCAACTCTCTTTTATAGTCCCAGTAAAAGTATTGATTTTAAACCAGTCAAATATCAGTCTGGTAGATCAAACTGTTTAAAATCCCCATGAAAAGCAGACTTGATCTGAAATTACATCATGATGTTAACATAGTATGAGATTTCCTCATAGCCCAAAGTTTTGCATGAATACAGAAGTGAACAAAGTATTCAGTGTTAAATAGGGCATATTGTAGCACCGGATACTAATATTCCCATGAAGCAATACAGTAATGAGCCCATCAATTTTTTTTCTCTAAACTTTCATACATATTTAATCATAAAATTAACACCTGACTGTGCGTAGTGTCATAAAGCTTTTAAATAAGTATAATGTGTCATATTAGTTTATGTAGATGTATTGTTAAAGGTTGTTCAACAACACATCCGACACCAAACAAGGCTCTCAGACTCAAACAGACACTTCCAAATTCTGCTGGTCAGCTCCACACGCCTGACAAAGTATCGTATACATCCCAACATTGTTCTGCCAGTGCTTTTGTTTAATTTATAGTCACAAAGGAGAGTCGTGCAAATAACAAGAGTTTCGCTGTAGGCACGTTTAGTGTCTGCATCTAAGTGCTGTTTGAGTCTCCAAAATTGATTCGTTTCTCCGCGGGAAATTAAAAGCTTTAAAATAGCATTAATAATATCTACAAAAACCCTGTTTTTGTCATTGTTCGGCCAGATACTGGTATATAAGTCATGGATCGTCCTGGATGCATCATACAAAATGTCTTAAACACTTGATTTGATTTCATATGGACTTAACTGGGACCTTTTTGTAAACTCGAGGCACAAGTGAGCTTTTTGGAATCAGTAAATATGGACATAATTTCTCCGCAATTCCAAAGATTTTGGCTGAACTAGATTTTAGAGATTTATAATGATCCAACTTCTTGGTCAAGAATGATTCATATTAATACACTCTGACATATACTGTATCCTCTTAGATGTGGAGTTTTGGAGATTAGAAAGGAGTTCAGAAGGTGAAAGAAAAAATAAATCAATCCAAGCATGATAAGATACACACCTGAGAACTCGCCTATGGGTGTCACCGGCAGAAGCACATAAAAGAAGAAAAAAAGAAATGGGTGAAAGGTTAACAAACCGGAAGTAAAATGGGTCAAATTTCCCTACCTATTTCTGCTATGTGAATTTCAAGGTTTTGAAGAAGAAGAGAAAAAAAAACCCTCAAGAGCAGCCAAATCCTAATAACAGAAATCAAAATAAATAAAATCTACCAAACTGTAAATGGCTAAGATGGAAAGATGACTAGCATCTGTGTAATCATGAAACAAACTGCACTGATAAATAAGATGATGAAGGAAACAATTCTTACTAAATGTGAACTCTAATAAACAAATCCTATAAACAGGAATGAAACTAGATCACATGTGTATCTGTCCCTTATAAAAAACACAGAAAAACAAGCAAGCTACAAATACAAACAAATAATGCTAAAAGTAACACTGCATGAAAGGGCTACAGGGGTTGAGGTTGCAGTCTGGTGTGTGAGATTGCACATTATCTTAGGATGACTTTGCTGTGATGCAGTGCTGCAGCCTTCCATGCAAGGAAAAAAATAACCAGTGCAGCTGCACATTCACACAGCCTCACATGGAGCTTATTCTCTGCAGTGATGCAAAATATAATAAATATATGCTGCAGCTGTGCAACACACTCATGCACCAGCCCTCGTTTTCCTTCATTGTGATGTGGAATTTCAGGCTTAACACCTCAAGAGATTGAGGTCCAATTTTGCTTCTCAGCTGGTCTAATTTGTTTTCAAGCATTTGATTTTAAAAGGATACCGTGTAACTTTTGACCCAAATATCAGCTTAATGTGAGTAATAATGGATGATTTCTGGGGTCAGTATACAGTGTTTGACATGTGTCGGTGCTCTGAGGGGGCTGCCCTCTTCAGAAACCAGACATTGTAACTTTGCAGGGGCGGATCCGTCTCCCATGGGATCATGTGACCTGCAGCGCT
>JAOXYM010000022.1:9443910-9460347 GCA_028567055.1 Leptatherina wallacei
CCCCCATGGGATCATGTGACCTGCAGCGCTTTGCTTTACCCCCCCCCCCCCCTTCTATAAATACAGAGGGCTCTGCTTTGTGCTACTTTTTCCTCCTCTTCCATCTAAAGTTTGTCATGACTGAACAAACTAAGGAGGTGAACACAGAGTGTGAGGAGGCCAGAAAAAAAAAGACTGATGAATTTTGTGACAGTTTCATGTGGCCTGTAGGAAGTTACAGGTTTAGCCCCCATGTGGCCAAAAGTTACACGGTATCCCTTTAAAGGAAAAATACAGTTCAAAAGATAAGACTATCTCTAAGTTGTAAACAGAAATCAATCAATGATTCTCTCAGATAATGATGGTACCACTGATGAATTTATTGAACCAGCAAAATATGTTGCAGCCAACGTTCTGGTCGTACCTAGTAGCTCGGCGCCTGCATCCACATCCCCAATGATGTCCGACTTGGCGTCTTTGATTTCATGGTACAAAGAGTCGGTGTTGATGCCGAAGGCCTCGTTTACTATGCCCTGAGAGGGGCTGAAATAGAAAGAAATTGTGATTTCATGAGGCAACATCTTTCCCTTTTTTTATTTTTTCAATTAAAATAATGCATCTGTATTATAGCTTTACTGTTACAAAGCCAAGCTATTTCAGCACTTGGAACTAAATCTTAAGCTGAAGCTAAACAATCCGAGAAATGTATATGCACCTTGTTTTCATGCAAATCAGCTGCACTGAAATTTCAAAACCACATACAGTACTAGTCAAAAGTTTGAAGACATTTACCCGTTTGATTTAATGGGAATGTGTGTCCAAACTTTTGACTGGCACTGTATTTCTGAATGAAAGTTTATTTTTACAAATATGTAGGTGGGTTGTAGTAAAGAAGACTAAAGTCTGCACTGTGGTATTGAAACTGGTCAAAGTATCTCAAATATACAGTGCAAAGTTAAAAAGAGAAAAGGTGTGTTCCTAAACATGACATTTTTGGCAGACTTGCATATCAACACAGTCTAGGTGCACCTGTTTCCTCCACCATACACTCGAGGATCCACGCACATTTCCAGCTCAGGGGTAGAATCGATGATCTCCTGAAATTCCGACCACTCATCGCTGCTTCCCATCCCTGGAAAGAAATTGCAGAAAGAAGGGGGGGGGGGGGCGCTAAGAATGAGAGCCATCTTCTCAGAAACTGAAACTTTGAACAAAGGATGTATTTGGTGATGTTTTCTTACCAATGCTGACGTTCCTGGTTTCCTGGGAAACTTGCACTTCCATATTCCGACTGAGTCGCTTGGCGCTTTTCCTGCGGTTCCCAGAACGCATTATGTCAAAATCGCTGTGCGGGAGGAAGCCTTCGTTGATGGGGGTGACCGTGGCTGAGGGGACGGAGGAGGTGGGTGTGTTGGACTTGCTTGCAGTGCTGCTGGGTGTGGCTGCCACTGAGTCAGACTCCGATCCGTCCTCCTTGATGTGGAGCAGCATAGTGAAGTGGAGATGAAGCAGTAACATGGGAACAAAAGACAAAAAGCAGTGTATGAGCATCAAAATGAAATCTGGTGCTTAATGATTTTTTTATTTATTTTATATTTTTACGTCTAACACCTGCCAAGTAAGTTTTTTAGCACAACTGATCTGTTTTTTAAGCTTTTCCAACCAGTGAAATGAGACCAGATGCCTTTTTCCAAACATGGTAGCAGAACCTTTACAACTGTTCTGGGAAGATAAAATCTCATGTAGTTGATGCACAACATAAAGTAATAACTTGATTAAAAACTTTAATGTGGCCATTTATCAGTGAAAGCAACAAAATGCCTCATGGGTCTGAATTAAAATGTTGAGTTTATAGGTCCTTCAGTGGGATTTTCAATTTGTATTCATGCTCTCGTGGGATTCTAAAGCTTTATAAGAGCTGCAGCTGCAAAAGGAAAGCAACACTATCCTTTTCTCCTCAGTAGTCCCTTTTCCACATATAAACACTTAATAATATTCAACATTTAAAAAAAAAATGAAGAATGTTTTAAAACACAGGCTTAAACTTAAAGAGGCGTAAACTAAAACGTGACAACACACGGAAGAAGCTCCACAACAACTCAGTAAAATAATCACACAGTTACAATAAAACTGCATGAAAAACAGAATCAGAAATATGGCCCCTGCTTGCTTGAGTCATCAAATGTATAGAAGCATAATTATTTATTATAAAAGGGAAGGATTAAGACTGATGTGGTTGAAAGTTGTTTTCTTAAAAGTGACACAAGCAGGCGTGGGAGGGGAGGTGGTCCGCGTGGGTGTGGCTAGCAGCAGTAGTGCTAGCCCCTCACTTTTCCACTCCCCAGGTTGCGGTTGTAGACGTGACGGGGAAGGACAGGGCCGCTGTCTGTCCCACCTGATAGGCGGAGCTGAAGGTAGAATGGCCGAGCTCGCTGACCTGCCAGATGTCTTTCCCGGGCATCATCCTAGCCCCCCCGAGACCCCCACGTACCATTCCTTCACCGCTGGGGTACAGGCTCAACGACGGCGGGCGCTCCGCTTTGCTGCTGGTGGAGGAGACACAGAGGAGGGTGGAGACTAATGTGAGACTCAATGCTGGTTATCAGTTTAATCATATTCAGGCTGGAGGTCTTCCTGGCGTGCATTAGATGCTAAATAATCTGGACAGTCTGCCACTTCATCACAGCCCCAACACCAGACAGCCTCTCACATACATGTTCATAAATGCTTAAAATACATTTAAAGGAGCAACTCAAGATTTTATGAACCACTAGTTTGGCTTTTAGTTGGAATTTAGTTTGTATAGGAGAAAGTGAAGCTGTGCATAGCAGGAACTTAGTTTAGCTTAGACTAAAAACTGAGGGAAATTTCAAAGGAATAAGAATAAAAGATAAACCAGCTCCTTTTAATCTTTCAAATGAACACATAATGTAGTTGTTTGCAGTTTTGGTGATGACCTAAACATAGTACATCACATAGAGTCCTGTAAACTGCTGAAATGTTGATCTTACCCTTTGCTTTTTGTATTAAAAAGCCCTGTTTGTTAGCTTTGGACCATCACCAATATTTGTGGTAAGCTAACTGGCTGCTGGTTTCCACTTCATATTCATTGTAAAGTTGAGTTAATCTATCTCAGGAAGGAGGCTAATATATGCATGTCTCAAAATGTAAACACATCTTTTGATTGTGGAGAAAGTACGCTGGTTTTTGTTGTGTAAAATGCATCGAGTGGTCAATCCAGAAAAGTGCCGACAGCAAAGACTTGCTATCAAACCCAAATCCCTGCATTTAAGAATCCATTCAACGACAAAGCAGACAAGCAGAGCAGGCGGATACGGGAACATCGCGACAGGCAGACACAAAAAATGAGGGCGAAAGAGGAGAAGGCAGAGGGAGAAACCTGGAAAACATAGCTCCCTGTTTAACATGACTGGCAGTCAGTTCCTTTTCAAATGCAAGATCTCCAGTTTTGTCTGAATAGCAAATAGCCATGTCAAGCATCAACAACAACCAGAGAAGAAATATACTCAGGAATAGGTTTTATTGTGGCATGCAAAAGTTTGAACACCCCTGACTGAGGTTTCTGTTGCTGTAAAAAGTTAAGCGAGTTGAAAATAATGTTCAAAAAGCCCTGTTCAAATGAAAGATGGACCATTCTTGTCAATACCTTAAATAAGATTAGCATGTATTGGTGTTTTGCACAATTTTAGAGTGAAAAAAGAAAACCATAGAACACAAAAATAAACAAACAAACAAAAACTACTGGCACTTCAACACATTTGAGCTCTTGAATAAATTCAACAAAGGTCTCAGACCTTAATCAGATTATTAGGGCCACCGTTTGCTCATAATCATCTGGCTTTAGGGAAGGTTAGTTGATAGACGACACAGTTTCATAAAAATTGTCTCCTCATATCCAACAAACAGCTTCCATGTGCTTTTCCTTGTAGCTGACAAGGTCTGAAAGTTAAAGTACCCGATGCTCACCAGGCAGGAAAAGGCTATCCGAAGAAAACAAAGTTTGAAAGATTTTCTCAAGAAAGGTCTCCAGGACAGCACCTCAAAGAACTGCCAAAAGGGTATAGGAGAAGCGGTGCACAGTTCTAAAGAAGTTGTGTTTTTGTCGAAAAGCAGTGCAAGATTTCATGGAAAGAAAACTTGTCTAACTGTTAAGCATAAGAGTGGATCCATTATGCTTTGGGCTTGCACTGAAGCCAGTGGTAATGTAAAAAATGAACTAGTTGTGGCAAGAATGGCTTGAAATTAAACAGCAAAAAAGTCTGAAAACAATCATCTTAATGTTTGTAAAACAGCTGAAGACAAAAAGAGGCTTTTTCAAGAGGATAATGATCATAAACACACATCAAATTCCTTAAGGTGTGCAAGTTGAAGTTTTTACTCTGGTCCTCGCAATCCCCCACAAAATAAACATCAATCAATCTATAAATCTGTGGATAAACCTAAATAGAGCAGTGCAAGCATGAAAGACCTAGCATCTTATCAAGGTAAAAAGGCCTTTTGTAGGAAGATTGAGTCAAAATCCACCAAACAAAGACTGAAAGACTCTTAGACACAGGAAACATTTCCAAATTGCAGTGCTTTTGCTCAAGCAATTCTCATTTGTATCATTTCAAAAATGTAGATGAATATTAAGAAAAAAATATATATCTTTTAATAACAGTAGCTCAGACCATGGGTGCCCAAACTTCTGCATGCCACTGTGTACAAGGTGTTGAAGCAAAGCAAAATATGAGGAGGGGCATAAACACTTCTTAGTCAGGCCGGTTAAAGGACAGAGCTGAGGGGAAGTGGAGGGGAGGGCACCTGTTGGGACCATGTTGGGTTTACCTTTTCCTCCATGTGTGGCGTTGACTGTGCAAACAGCAGCACAGAGAGCAAGCCAGCAAGACAGACAAGACAGACACCAATTAGAGAGAGACAGGTGACCGGAACATGCCATGACCCACACAAACGTACACTTTTACTCCGTCACTCCTTCCTAAAACTTTCAAATATTCTGCAGTAAAGATCAAATAATCTTTAGATAATAAGTGGTTTACTAACGCAGGTTTCATTGTGGGAGTCCCTCCTCTTCTCTTCATTAATAATACATTCTGTTAACCTGGACATGCTTTTCAATACAACACTGGTCTCATCCAGTTGACCAGTATTGGACCATCAAGGACTTACAGAAGTGGGATTCTTTGCATTAGACAGTTTTGTTGAGGCGTTTAGGATACAGGTTATAAAAACTTGAGGATTTGGGGAACATAATGCAGAAATTAATATGCAGTTATTTTACATAAGCTGCAGCAGATGTCCTGCTCCTCATTTCGCTAAATGCACATGGGTTGGGCCATTATAGAACAGTGCAAGCTGGAAAATGAACACCAAACTTTATTTTTTCCCAAATTATTTCCTTTAGTGTCTTTGCACACATCCTGTCTTCTCCATCAGTGGGCCAAACCAGCTGTTTCTTACAGCTCCTGACAAACAATGGCAACATCAACACAATGAGTATGATGAAACATGGAAAGCCTAAGATGTTCAGAACACAAAACATTTCCAACAAGACCATGGATAAAAGTTAAAGTTTAAATGCCATGCCAGTACACATATAAAAAGTCACTCACGTTCGTCCACAGCCGGGGCCTTCTGATTGGCTGTTACTCCCTGCCTGCTGCATTTTGGACCGTTCTATGTGTTCAACGTATGTCTGAATCATCTGTGGTCCAAAAGAATGGAAATGGATTGTACATTTTTTCAACTTCTGGGATATGTGATGCACAGGGGGAATCGCAGGAAGGGCGTTTGCTCACCTCAGTGTGGCGCTGGTGAAGAGCGTTGTACTCTTTCTTTAAGTCCGATTCCCGCTCTTCCAGACGAGTGACTGTGAAATAAACAGATAAAAGTTTAGAGCGTGAAACCAGTTTACACAATAAGACATGTAAGACAGTGTAAAGATCTCATAGTTTCATATTTTCCCAACAGAGCACCTCACTCAGACTGCAGGTTTTACTTTTGGTTCGTAGAATATCTAAAAGCAGATTGGGAAGCAGACCCTTCTGCTATCAGGGCCCTGTCTTAAAGAGCTCCCAGTTTGGATTCAGGAAGCTGTGCTTCTATAGGCTTAAGCTGCTGGGGGATGTCCCAAAATGCACTGAGCTCTTCCCACCATTAAAAGGCTGTTTGTCCTCTCCACTGTCGCCCACCACCTCATGCAGCTCAGGATAAGTTGTTGAATCAGTGAGAAGATTTGATGCAATCCATTGATTTCCTTAGAGAGGCAATTGTTTTTATGTGTTGACTTATATGAACACAGTTATTATAAACTGGACTAATGTGGATAATTAAATAGATTTGTTTTAACTGGACAACAATGAATTGTATTAAATTGGACTGTGTGTAAAAGTGCTTTGACTTGACTTTGCTGTGAACTGAGGGTACACACATACAGCTAAACTGATCTGAAGTGAGACATTCAAACAAAACTTATTCAAATAATAAAATAAAATATATATGTAGCAAAATGACTTTATAATTTGCCTACAATTAAATGGGCTACAGTATAGTTTCTTGACAACTTTAGTGACGTAAGGTAGAATAGTTCAAATTTTAACTTCTGTAAATTATCTATTAGTTGGCTGGTACTCAAAAAGCTGAATTCTTTACTTTACTATGAACCTTGAATAAATAAAATGTAATAAAAATATTAAAACTACACAGCAAAGGAAACTAACAGAACAAAAAAGATGTCATGAGATAAAGTAAATGCAAACAAATCAGTGTTCCAGTTCATATGCAAATTTATCTACAAATACATTTTCATGCATTTACCTCCCTTTCCATCTTCTCCACAGAGCTACGATGAAAATATATGTTGAGACTTGGTGTTATTGGGTTTCTTTTTTTTTAAAAAGAGAACTTTCTGAAAAATTGAGAAATACTGAATCTAGTTTATTGATGACGAGGATCTAAAAACTTAGATCTGGCTTAAAAAACCTGGCGTGTTGCATTTAGAGCATATTAGTGGATGTCTGTCCACTCACTCTGGTCAGAATAGTTCTTTGACTTGAGCTCCAGCTGTTTCCCGTGCAGCTCCAGAGACTCCACCTGCATCTGCAAGTCCTTCTTTTCAGCTTCTAGCGAATCCTCAAATTCAATGAATTTCTGGTAGAAAAGAAAAACAGAATACAGACTGAAAATCAGTATAAAATTGTATTCATTAGTGAAAAAAAAAATCATATGTAAAAAAAAATAAACAAACAACATCATCCTGGTTACTGAAACGCAGCAGCACCTTGTCTTAGAGCAACAACCCACATCAGATTATAAAGTGATCTGCTCTCAGGACATATCAGGTAAGCAGAGCACTTTGATTAAGACCGAGATCAGATGATCTTATACATGATCAACAAACAACAGCGTCTTGCTAAGAAAATGTAATTTTTTTTAACTAGTTTCATGTACAGAAAAGCAGATGTTCTACGACTCTACATGATGTCCCAATTTGTCTCACCCAGTAATAAGAGCAGACATAACAGAACAGCACAACACGCCTACTTCCCTTCCACATTTTTTTTTCCAATAAAGCTGTTCACAATGACGCCCTTTTTTTTCTCAATGCAGCAAGTCCAGAAATTCTTAATACTGTAATCCTCTGACTGCAGGGAGACCTTGGAACCAGTAATATGCAGCAGACATACACAACAGAAACAGCACATACTGGAGTATTACGTCCTCCTGAACACACAACTAATGTTGATACTCAAGTCAGTCTGCATGAGGAAAAGCAACAACCCGATTAAAACACAAGCCTTGTTTGCCATATACAGAATAGGATATAAAAAATATTTTTGAAGGCTCATTCAACCACAATTGTTAACAGAACATGAACAAATTACAGAAAGAGATTCAACTGAGTCTAAATCTCATGAGTTATCAGACTGAGTACGCTGTGGTTCACGTGCATCTTTGCTGCTCATTGAAGGACTGAAAACTAACTTAATGCATCAAACACACAACATATACAATTCATGCATGTCCAAGATCTTTTGGAACATTTAATATTAGTCATAGCATGCTCGTGACTAAAGCCTTACTAAAGGAGAAACTTCTCTAAGAGATTAAAACAGAGATCATTTCTGCTCCTGTTGGATGTTTTTGTCTTTTGACTCAAAGTGCAAAATGTATTCAGTGATGCCTCGTATAACAGTTCTACTTTAAGAGTAGCTGACGTCAGCTTCCCCTCGGATTGGTAACATGCCCTGCAGCAATGCCCTTCAAACCCAGTCCTCTATTCTCTGCCTCTTCTTGCACTATATTCTTATCCTCTTTAGTTTTAACAGAACTTTACATTAAAATGCTCAGATGAAGAGGCCCAGCTTACAGTAGGTAACAGTTTTGTGACTAGAGGTTTGAAAAGAAAAAAAAAGATGCAGGGATACCTTTTAAGAAATTGGATTTAACTGTGAAAATAATTACATTTACATGGTGACACTTTGTATGAATGAATTCATGGGTGGATGTATTGTGTTCATTCTGTCCGGTATGAATAATTCAATAAGTATCCTTGTGATGAGCGAGTGGAACTAATTTGTCTTCCTGACAAGCTGGGGGCTAAGTGCATTTGACTGCAACGTGGTCACACTTTCAGCTATTTATAATGTGAGATACCTGGGAAGAGACTGAGACAACAACAGCATGGAAATTATTACAGGAAGGAAAACATTTGCATAATCATTCAAAATCTCTGGGGACATCTTGTCAGGTCATACATTTTCACTTTTTTCCCCCAGAATATAGACTAAAGCAGGTGTATTTTTATGCAAACTGACTACAAGTAGGGTTGATAAAATGGTCCTGCTCTCACATAGCAGAGGCAGAGATGATCAGTCTTTTACTGTGATCATGCTTTGATAAGCGTGACAGTGCAGTTAATGATGGAACCATCGTTCCAGATGGAAAACAGCAACAAAAAGACAAAACGGTCAAATTTGATCAAAACCTCACTTTAATATCTGATTATTGAGGTCTTGCTTTGTGTGCACGGAGAGATCTGCTGGCTTTGTTTACCATTAGCTAGAGCCCAGTAACCTTGTAATGTGAGCTGCTTTTTGCTCGCAGCTCCCCGTATCTTGTGAAAGGGTGTTCTGTTGTTTTCCTCAGGCTCTATGGTTCTCTCCCTCATCTTTAATCTTTTCCTCTTATTAGCCTTTAACACTTTTCGCGCCTCTACCACAGCTCTGTGAAACCTCAGCCTGTATCTATTTCTTCTCTCCCTGTTTTTGTTGCCCTGTCTTCTCCTAAGCACAAATCGGGTTAGAGTTCCAGGCTTCCTCTGTGTGCTCTGTGTGCTATTGATTTCCTTGACTGCAACTCTCAGAGCATTGTCCCATCCCCCCATTGTGTACCGCTGATAGTCTGACTAAATGCTCTGTTTATTTGTCAAATCTGTCACTTTACACGGACAAAGCACAGATCTGCAGATGTTAATGAAGGTGTGGGCATCCTAGTGCATGAGACATAGTTTGATGAAACTGGTAAATACAAACAGGTGCATGCGGACAAATAAATACCTTTACATTAAAATATTGACACATTAGATCTTTTTAGGTAACTCTCAACTGATTAAAGTTTTAAAAAGCAATGCTTGCTGATACTACAAAGCAGGTGGACTCATAACAACATATCAAACTGCACTCCAGCTTGGATGTTTCACTCTCTAAACGGCTTTAAGAAATGATACTTAAATGAAACTGTGGAAATCAAGAAACAACGTTAAGATAAACAGTGTTAATTTGTGCAGACTGATCTAGAAAAAGGACAACGAGGACAACTTGTCTGAAAGCAAACAGACTTGTAACCTCATCTGAAGTGTCTGAAGTCTGAAGATGGAAATATTCTTCTTTAAGTGGCAGACTCAAAGGACAGTTGTTTTATTCACTGAAAATATTGGACAACTAAAACTCTTGCTACCAGCTTCAATTAGCTGTGTCATAAACACAAAAGGGTTCAAGACTGCTTTGTGACCAGATCCAGACAAAAACCTAGAATACGATTACTGGTGCTTTATTAAAATTACTGAGGAAGGTTGAAAGGCGAGCAGTGACGTGCCAGTATGCTCAATAAAAACCTCTCTTAGAAAATGAATACTGTACATTTAGATTATTATCTTTTTTAAATAAGTTAGATTTTTTATTTACAGAAACACTCACTCCACCACATCAGTGTCTGATTCCGATTACAGGAATGATTTCTGTTCCACCATTACTGACATTGCTTTGACTCAAGTGCCCGAGCTATCGGAGCATCCTCTGTAACATGTTGGCTTTTATGCATTAACGCAGTAAAATCAGTGAATTTTTACAGTGAACCGGCAAGTGAACATCTTGGAGTGAAAACAAACTGTCAGCGCGAGGAAACAGTGGGGAGACCAGATGATGAAACGGACTAAAAGCTGAGCTAAGCTGATACGAGCAGGGCTGCCAGTGATATGCTGAGGCCTCTTTGGATGGGAGGAGGATTAAAGTTGCTTTATGATCCCATGAGTCCTGTGACACCGGCGTGGGATAAAACCTGCTCGAGGTGGAGTCTGGTGTGTAATTTAATAGCTCCGTATTGATGTACACTTTTGTGGTTTGTGGCCCTTTTCTTTTCAGTGTTTTCAAGTGCAAACGCCCTCTGAGAGTCATGCAGGACTTTTCATCTGCTGCTTTGCAGACTGGTCTTCGATCATCATGCACTGTTTTAACTGCCATCATATCTCTATTTTTAAGTTTGCATATTGCGTGTTTATACTGTATATTTGCATATACTTCCGGGTTCTGCTCTATGTGAGCTCAGTTTTAAAGAGAGAGAGTCCTCTCTAACAGAAAGTTACTGAAATTAATGTGTTTAATGAAAGCTGGTGGAAGCAGTGTCAATGTAACAGCTTTAAGTGGTGTGTGAGTCTCAGAAGTAGTAATATAAACAGGTGTCAACTCATGATACTTTATTTGAACTGGAATAAAAATGTACAGTATTATGTTGTAATCCATATACATACACTAGATAAACACATGCAGTGTAAGCTCAACGTGGATTATAATTAGATTATGTAATTTCGGTTTTCTGTTGAGGACTGTTTACATTAGTGGATGAATGTAGCCTACAAATGCTAAAGTAATTTAACTTCTACTTTGATATTGATATAGCTACAGGATTTTGTATTCAAGGAACTTTAATCATTTACTTTCCAACTACAGCACCTCAATTAATAGTTTGACTTTTTTTTTTTTTACTTAAAGATTATCTAATCGGCAAACCAGTGTCTTTTTTATGTAGCTATATTTTAAAAAGCAAAATGTTAAAGATGTCAAAAGAGTCTGCAGTGTCTTGAAACTAAAAATAAGCTCAAGAATCGGTCATAGGCCTAAAGATGAGTCACATGTCTGCTGAAACCTCAGTTCTGCTCAGACAGGGCAGTGACTAGGGAGCAGCAGGAAGCTGGATGTGATGATGCGGGTGAAGGCTCTGCCTGTTAGGGGGGCTTCACTCACCTCTTCTGCCTGCTTACGCAGCGATTTCTCCCTTTCATACTGGGTGATGAGCTGCTCGTTGTCCTCCTTCAGCAGCTCGAGCTCCACTTCGTGCTCCTGGTTCTCGCTGAGCACCGCGTCCAGGTTCTCCAGGACGTTAACAACCAGCGGCATCAGCTCCTTCACCACCTCCTCGTCATAGCTGCGTATCAGCCGCTCAAATTCCCGGTAGATGCTGCTGGCCAGGCCCGACACCCGCTCCGACATCACGGTGCCGGAGCCGTAGTCGTCCTGGTAGACCACCTCGTCTATCTGTAGCTCCATCATCTTGGCAGGTGTGGAGCCGGCTTCTTGTTCTCCAGATGAGGCTGCGCTCAACTAATGTTCAGGCCTAAAAGGCGAGACTGTCAACGGTGTTTGAATCCGCTCAGTACTACAGGGGGAAGGGGGACATTCAATCACAGTCTTTCTTCAAACAGGCAACATAAAGTAGCCTACTTATGCCATTTTGCAGCAACGCCGATTTACCGAGGAGAGGCAGCGTGCAGCGGGTGTGTACGCATAACCTTGAGCTCGAAACATGAAATAATTGGTTTCAATATTATGATCTGAAGAGTGCCCCCTCCTGCTCCACCACTAGTCACAGGCTTTCGCCTCCAGACGCGGCCCAGCTATTGCTCCCCTCCCATGGAGCTCCTGTGATCCGGGCAGCAGTGGATGTGTGGTGATCCAGCCTGTGGTCCGGCCCTCGCCGAGTCCATGCCGAGGAACGAAATGCCTTCGACGATGATGTTGCACCTGCCTTTCAGCAGCCGCAGCCATGGACCCCAGCCATTACTGGCAGGGGAAATAAATAAATAAATAAATAGTTAAATAAATAATCTAGATCTCCCGATTACCGCCGACACCCGAGCCGTCACTATAGTACAGTTTCTTCCATATTTCTCCCTCTTCCGGTGGGCCGCCGATGCTGCTGGGCAGACTCGGGCGTTGATGGTGATGTCTCCCTTTGGGAGAGGCTCTCCCTGCTGTTCAGATGGAGGAGCCAGCTGACCGACTCTGGCTGACGTCACGCCGTCTGCATTAAGCAAGCGGAGTCAGTGCGTCAAGTCAGACACACAAAACCGGAAATCAGTTTTCACCCTGTCAAAATATTGCTGCCTCAATTGCCCCTTGGCTGAATGTCTGTAGATGTTTGGAGGGATTAAAGTTCTGCTATTCTTCCTGAAATATTTATTTATTTGGGATTTTCATGATGACGGTGGAAAATTCCAAACTCATGTAAATCCGGCTTAAGATAAGATGTGATGTTAGTGAGAGCAATGGCAAATGATTCACATAATTTTCAAACTCACCAACAGGTCACGGCCAAATGATAGAGGCGCTGTCAAGCTGGAAGTGTCCTGCTTTGAGGTTAATGTCCCCAAAACAACTTTGTCCTATTTTAAAGTAACACTCACCTTAAAGGGAATATGTGGGCCTAAACCAGTTGGGAAAATTCCCTACAGCATTACCAGGGGCGGTTCTAGATATTTTTTGAGGGGGGCAGGCAGGGGTGCAGACTGGGAACAGAGTGGGACATGTAAATGGTATCTTTTTTTATTATTATTTTATTTTAAAAGGGATCTAGATTTTTAGAAAATAATATAGTGATTATTACAGCTAAAGTGGGTATCTAATGTAAAAAGCTAAGGAAATTTTGTAAAAACAAATTATCAATGATAATATTTTTAATCATGAACTTTTTTCTTAGGATGATCCTACATTGTTTGTAATTATTGTTGCACAGACTAAGGTATATTGATAATGAGAAAAACACGTTTTGAACCAAATCACATGTTTTTTTTAGTGTTTCTTTAGCATTGTTATCTGTTTAACTTTGCATGGTCATCACATTCGGTGGTAATAGGACACATACATCCTCTTCACTGAATGTAAACAGCTTGAACAGAAATATTATTGCCCACGTAGACAGTTGTTCTGCAGTTGTGATGCTGCATGAGTTCTTCATTATGTTCAAGAACATGGTAGTGTTGATATGGAACATCATGTTGCATTCACTTGCACTGCAGCATCTTAGGTTTACCCAGGTAAATGTTGGTTTATGCTAAATAGTTGTTAGAATTTGATTTTATTATCTATTCTTGGGGTGGCACCTGGAGGGCCAGTCAGATCTTGGGTGGTCCATCCCCCTCAGGCAACCCCTCTGGACCCACCCTTGATCACTACAGGGACAAGGTCCAGGGTTAAAGTTTTTCTTTCAGTTTGTCACCCATTAGAGTAATTACTTTTAACACCAGTGTTAAATGACCAAAGTTAAATTTTTTCAGTGCTCCCACAGAGGCTTGTTCTGTTCATTTTGACAATGGTCACTCAAAACCAAACTCATGTCATTTATTGTAGGAAATATAAAGTTGAAAGTTTCTGAGGCTTCACACATACTAAATAATAATAATCACCATTTTATAGCCCCAGTCTTTTTATTCTTTTAGCCTTTTGTGATCTCTCTTTGTTGTCCCTCACCTTGCAAGTAAGGACATACTGATAGTTAAAGTCCCTTACTAATATGGAAAGATCACATAAACATCTATAATCTCAAATACCCACCACAGCCAATCAGAAAAAAAGTAAGCAAAATGAATGAAGGGATTCTTTCGCTTTCACATTTGACTTAAATTTATTATGGTATCCACAAATCTCAATGAAAATCCAGGAAATATCATACTAAATTGTTAAGGCTTACACTCTTTAAATGTTTATTCACTTCTGCATGATCATATAAACACCAAGTCTATGTGAATAAATACTATGAAGAGTCCTATTTAACAAAGACTAAATGGATAGGTTTATCCCACTAAGGTTTATTTTGAAAGCACAGACCGGAATTTAGACTTTTTCCTTCGGTGACTAGCTTGTCCTAGGTCCGCATCAATGCTTTTGTGCCAGAATCTGACAATAAGCACTTTCATACTTTAATATATCTCAGTCAAACAGGGAGTTATAATTATACATGCCAACACATTACACTATCTTGTTAACATATTGGTTTAAAGCTACAAATAAACATTTTGTTTGGCATGATAAGAAATTTCTCAGCTGGCTGCACAAAAGTGCCATCACTAAAAAAACACTAATAGAGCCGCTCACACACTTTACAATACCTTCTCTCATTTTGTCACTTTGTTCATTTTAATTCTTTATCAAAACTAAGTCAACAACAGTTTCGCGTCTTTGTTAGTTTTAAAGCGAACACTCAAAAAACTACAGCACAGATGAGAAAATAAGAAATCATCTCAAAACCTTAAAAATTAGCCTTACATCTGTTGAAAGGCATTAAGCAACTTAAAATGAACTTTTTTATAATTTTTTTTCTTTTACTGTTTTGTATTTGTAAGAAACATATTCTGTCTCTATATTTCCATCATTTCCAATAGGAGAATTTAACTTTTCTAGCATGACTTTCTGTTTGCATGTGCCAGAATCATGGAGTGCAGCCATGTGTACAGTTCAAGTAAACAACTTCTTATCCATCCATCCGTTGTCCACCTTGTACCAGAGGAGGGTTGCAGAGGGAGGGTGGATTCCATCCCAGCGGCTAGACAAGAGGCTCGGTACACTCTGGACAGGTCGCCAGTCCATCACAGGACCAATACAGAGAGACAACCAACCACTCACTCATACTGGCTAAACAACTTTTTCATCAATTCAAACAGGTAACTTAATCAAGATCACAAAGAATTAAACTGTTTGTGGTCAGTCTTTAATCAACAAATGTAATTTATCTGCAGAAGTACATTTACTTCTATATGTTACACCTAATATCCACAACACTGATCACTAAAGGCCTGATCAGAAAATGGATTTAAAAATGTCCCTTTAAAGATGGTCATAAATGATCTGTATTTGTGTAAGTTACAAAAGAAACCGGAAATTTCATATAAAGTGGCCCACAAATAAGCACTAGTTATGCCCGTACTACATAAATTATATAAACTGGTTCTAATTAAAATTAGAATAAGGAACATTATGGCATCAAAAGCCCAAAAAATATGGCTGTATACCCTGTAGGAAGATCATTTAAAGAAAATAGTATTTTAAAAGGTGGAATACTTGAGAGCCAAGATTTTTCTCTTGAACTTTCTTTCAGTTAGACAAGTGTAGCCTAGGCTATTGTCAACGATGGAGAAGATTAACAATGGAGGCAAAAACTGGCTAATGAAGCAGAAAAACAAAGACAAAGGGCATACGCTCCTCATGCCAAGTGCATCTTAACTACCTCCACGTTAAACAAATTATTCCAGCCCAATACAAAGTAAAAAAAAAAATCGTTTTTTTTTTAAATCTAAACTATCAGAATATACTGTATGTACTGTAAAATAAGATGAGTAAATATCAAAGGTTATAGTCTGCAGCTGATTCAGACCTACAAACTGCTCAGAGTACTATTTTAAAATTCCTCCTGAAAGTAGGATATTTTATATACAATATGTGTGTTAGCAACCCTAAAGGCATAAACAATAGGCATTAAACCAAAAAAACAAAACAAAACAAAGGAATGTGAAACAAATGGCAGAGTGAAACAAATAAAATCTGATATTCAGCATCAGTTATGTATTTTCTTGTCATTTGTATTATTTCCTTTTTTTCATGATTGTGAAACTTTAAATATTTTTATCACTCAGTGGTGGCAGATGCATATTTTTTCTGTATTTCATACCATAAATCAGTTTTCATCAGAGGGATACAAAAGTGTGTGAGTGGGAAGTCGAGGTTTACGGTGGGTGTACTTCCTTCAGTTGCTGTAATGACATACACAGATACACAGACAAAAACTTATGTAACGGTGTGTGTGTGTGTTCTCATAAGACATTTTATTTGAAGTGCCTTTCAGGAAACTCAAGGTCACTTTACAATTTAAATCAACAAACTAAAGTAAATA
>JAOXYM010000022.1:9470265-9480470 GCA_028567055.1 Leptatherina wallacei
TAGCTTCGTGTGTCTGTCAACGCTACAAGTATTTGAGAATCCGACAAACCAAAAAGTTGAAGTTAACATGAAAGGTTTGGATGATACCAGTTTTGAGCTCTGACAGCCAGTTGTCTTTGTTGCATATTAGTATCTGATTTTCCTGGGAGTTGGCTTCAAGATGACACAAATAGGAGGTTTAAATGTTTCTTCGCAGTTAAAATAGGATGTTTACTCTCAGGCCATATTGATTTGGTTCATGATAAAAAATTTTTTAAAACACTCAATTTGTCTCTTCTTTTGCTATCTTACCCCTGCACTACCTTCCAGCTGGTAATTAATAAATAAATTACAGGATCACATACAACATGTGTGTGATGTTTACACTTTATATTACTGTTATACAAATGTAATGACCTATGACTTAATGTCTCCCTTGCACACAAGTTTGGTCCTGATTTCAACCTGTTATGTTGTACCTGAATAAGATACTCGATATATCAGTGTTATCATAAAGCCTTAGAGCAGCAAGGTGTTTGGGAATTTTTATTTTATTTTGCAAAGATAAATTTGGAAGACGATAGTGACGTAGTGACAAGTAAAGTCCACTTGGACTCGTGTTAATATAACTATATAGTAATTCATTTAAATGAGCTGAACTGGCACGAGCTTTATTAAATTCTTCCTCACTGCAGGGAGTGAATTAGTCATTTTTGATGTTGGTTTTATAGTTTTATCTGTTGTTGCAAAGAAGCATTGAGTAATATTGTTGCTGATAGAAAACAGTTGAACTGCGCAGAGTTCAGCTCAGTCGAAGCAGGAGCAAGGAGAGGGCAGAAAGCGGAGAGATAGGTTTCGGCTTTATTATGTTTAATTTGAGCAGTAATTGCCAATCTAATCGGTAGGACTCATGGTGAAGAGAAAGAAGACGTCGCCTACTTTTGAAGAGCTTGAAAATGGGTAAAATTATATCTGAAATAGACACTTTATTTAGAGGTCGAATCCATCGAGGGGTTTTTTCGTTGTCGTTTCTGCAGGGCGCTAAACTGAAAAGCGCTCGCATTTGAATTTAGTTCAAAATATTCCGATATTTGACCACATCAGAGCCGAAAGACACTCAGTAAAACCCCGTCGCCAGTCATTATACAGTTTTAGTTGTTAAATGTAATTCATATCAGTTCGTTAAATGCATATATTTGGTGTTGTTTTGACGGGACTGAAGAGGGGATTTGAAACAAACAGCGGCGGCCATGTTGAGAGACAGTGAACGTCGTCTTTAGAAGTTAATTTTACACACCGCTTTGCTCCTTATGTGACAAATTTCTGTGAATGTGTTTTGGCAGTATGACACCAGGCTCCAGGGAGGGGATCGGTGTCGATGGGAGGAGGAATCCGTCCAGAAAGCCTGAAGGTTGCGACGAGGAGGAGAGCGGAGAGCAGGCGAGCGAGGAGCGCAGTACAAAGGGAGACGACAGAGTGGAAATTCTTAATCCATCAGCCACGGGTCTCAGCTCCGGTTCAGCCCCGGTCCTTACTGCCTCCCCACCGAACCGAGTCGGGTTGGACTCGAACCAGCAGCCCCAGACCTCCACGGAACCCGCCCCTCCGTGTCACGACCAGCATCATTTTCTACGATCAAGCGTTCGACCTCCGAGCAAACGGATACGGAAGGATTCAATAGGCACGGCCATCAATGGACATGGCGGGGCAAAATCGAAAGGTACAGTGAGTGACCATCCCGGAGAACAGTGGGCATAGGTGGGATACTCAGGGGGCTCCGCTCTTACTTTTATCCGAGACACTGGGTTTTCCGTTTGTTTATATGTGATGTGTAAACAAAGCGTTTAGTTGTCCAGAGTTCCCTCTGGACCCCTTGCAGGCTTGTACTCAAGTCACACTTCTGGCACTTTCAACCCAAGTTGCAAAATCATCTTAGGAACCACTTAAGTGGAAAGCAGACTCCAACTTAATGTATGATTCCACGTTATAGTCACACTTTATTAGAAGCTGGCCACAGTGGCAGAAAAGACAAGGTTATAATGGTATCACTCAAATCAGTGTGGAACAAACACTAAATCTCATGTTAAAAAAAACTGGTATGGACATGGGAGCAGCAGGGAAGGCCAGTATCCAGAGGGCTTCCAGTTTTATGTTTGAATGTGTGATTTTTCTATTTATTTTTTAAAAAAAGAGGGTAAGATTATTACATTTCTTCAGGCTGATATTTAGATTTGATATTGTGATCTAACCCAGCGCAGCAGTTTTGGTTTCAGAACATGTATGTTGTAAAAAATATTTTACTTTTATTCATGTCAACAGAAACAACAGTAATAAAATGCCACTTCAGTGAACAACAGGTTCAGATATAAATCATTCATCAGAATCCACACTTAGTTGAACTGGTAACTTCTTTCAGAAATAGTCTGGCTGGCCCTCTGTGCTTTAGTAATTTCTAGTGTGATCAACGACAGAAGCTGTCGCCTACCTCTCACTTGGTACATTAACATTCAGTGTCTGAGCACTGAACGGAAACTAGAGATGTCTTAAGGCTTCCAGGCTTTACTGACTTTTGAAAGCAAACTTTTGTTAAATTCTAATCTCAAATTATCAGTCCTCCCTTTTACCAACGGAAAGCTGACATGCAAATTAAGACTCATCATCTGGGTTTCTGTTCCACCAGTCACAGGAGAACCAGATAGGCTTCTGAATGAGATTGGAGAATAATTGATAGGGGTATTCACGAAGCTTGTCGCACAGTGCCGTCTGTTCAGTTAAAATTCTGTTACTGAAATGATGCCAACAACAAACCTGTGTTTTCTTTCCATATTCATTTTAGGCACAGGCTCATTTAAAAAAAGCTGCATTTCATTAATGCCGCTCAATTGTAGCATTTCTTTCTTTTACGATGGCTCTATAAATAAACTAGCCTTTGATCAGACAGAGGTAAATGCTCATGCTATGTTGATGGATTAGTGTGCTTCGTCCAACATCACTTTGTTTTATTGTTGCTGGCAAAGAGAAAAAGTTTTGACTGCTTATTTTGATTGAGATTTTAGATCAGTGCGTAACTATTTTTGTAGATAAAAAATCAAGGCTGTTGCCTGTGAGCCACAAATAAATTTGGCTCTATAAATGAACACCTATTTATGCTTAAAATACAGTTTACATAACTAGCACGGTGCTGCAATAGCAACTGCTTCTGTGTTTGTGTTAATGCCTCTTGGCATTGTGCTCTGTGCAGGGGTAAACTTGGCCAGTGGAGCCCACCACGGGTTGGTTTTGGATTAGTACACTGTAGACCTGGCCACAGAAACTGATTGCTTTTCCTGCCTCTCTGCCAGAGCTGAACCACAGACAGGGAAGCTCTGCAGGTTGTGCAGTATAATGGCAGCCGGTGGTTTTGTGTGCATGTATTTTAACATCTTCCAAACCACTCAGCTCCGAATAACAGTTGTTTTCATGTTGTACAAAGCATGGCAACCAAAATATTCAACTCAGTCCTGGCATTTTTAATTTAAGTTGTACTTTTCCCCTCAATGTGTCATTGCTTATATATTTGTGTGCCCTCGTTTTTTTTTTTTTGTATAACACAGGGGCCGAGAATGGCTCTTCATCCCAGGGGGCTGTTGGACAGTCGGGGCCTATGGCCAGCTCCACAGCAGGAGTGTCCAAGGCATCCAAGGGCCAAGGGACTGCTGAGAAGGAGGAGCAAGCTGGTAACCAGAAGAGAGCTCGTCGGCAGTGGGAGTCTTGGAGCGCAGAGGACAAAAACAGCTTCTTTGAGGGGCTCTATGAGGTAAAGAGTGCAACTGACTCAAACCAAGTTAGGATTTTTTCCCGCAGCTTGATCGTTTTGCACTTTATACTCACCTCTACTGCTATCATCTGTAGCATGGAAAGGATTTTGAGGCAATCCAGAACAACATTGCAATGAAGTACAAAAAGAGGGGCAAGCCAGCCAACATGGTCAAGAACAAAGAGCAGGTTCGCCACTTCTATTATCGCACCTGGCACAAGATCTCCAAACACATTGATTTTGCCAATGGTGAGCATTCCCTTATTACTCTCATGTAAACAAGGCAGACCTTGCATGGTGTTGTTATATCTGTCAGAACTATCCACTGCAGTTGTGTGCGTCTTTGTAGTATTTACCTGCCAAAACAGAGGAGGAGATGCACTGTTTTTCATATGAAGTCAAGGTCTAGTCTTTAATATTGATGTATTGGAGTCAGCCTGTGGATCTGTTTTTAAGGTGCCTCTTACTGCAGACAAGACAGCGTTAATTAAACTAATATGAATCTGTTGCCTTTTTTCCCCAATGGATCTTACATTGACATTAATGTAACATTTAGTTAAGCAGTAAGAATCTCCCTGAACATGTTTTAGAAGTTCCCTAGATAAGCTTAAAACCCCTTTCCCTGTTTAAAGCCCTCTGCGTTACAGTCATGTTATCTTTATGTAGCATGTGCACTCCTTCAAGTGACACCGCATGTCTGACTTGTGCCTCTTTTCCTTTTCAGCATACTCGCGTGTGCTGAAGAAATCTTCTCAAGAACTGTATGGTCTTATCTGCTATGCTGAGCTGCGTAAAAAAGTTGGAGGGTGTAAGTAAAGGCTTGTTTTTCTTAAGGTTTTTTTTTTTTAAAGTGAGTCTTCTGCTGTTGTTATGACGAGACACTGAGATGTGATTAAAAGAGTCATGGGGGAGAGTAGTCCCTGAGGGATGATGTAATAAACTGCTCTCTGGGTTTGTGTTTTGTGTTTGACAGTAATGGATGATAAGAATGTGGCAAAGCTGAATGAACTCATCCAACAAGGGTAAGTCCATAGCAAAAGCATGTCTGCGAAAAACACATAGCTAAGCTCTTGTTCTTATTCTGAGAGACATAACTAATCTCAAGTCGTGATTATATGTGCCAAATGGAAGAGAAGTGCACAAGCAGCCGGAACACAAATAACGTAGTTTTTATGTAATAGATAGGTGATTTTTTTCTTTTTCTTTTTCAAAGTGTATCTGTCTGTGTTTAACAGGGCCACCACTGTGCGCTCCAAAGGGAGGAACCTGCGAATCAAAGCACCCATGTGTCGTGCACTGAAGAAACTTTGTGATCCAGATGGTGAGGATGTGCACATTGTTCATACAAACAAAACAACACTAAGTAAACGGCCATCACCATTGAAAATACAAACCGTGTTCATGGTGAGACTCTGCGTCTGTGGGGGCGGGGTTTTTGCAAAAACAATGGCAACGAGTGGGCTAGTAGTGTTTCCACGGTAACTCTGGGTGCAAAAAGGAGGAGGAAGAGTAAGATGAAGATGGCGGTGACTGTTCAAGCTGTCACCACTGTTCATTAACATGTGCTTTATGCTGTTAGTGAAATAAGTTTAGATCAAGATTTTTTTTAAAAATGGGACTCGTGCACCGACAATGATTTTTTTTGTATCTGAAGAACCTTTTTTTTTTTTCTCGCATCCTGTGGGAGATTTGGACTGTTAAACCTCAGCAGTCTGTGTGTAAGATGCAAAATCAGAATGGAGGTGAAGGACAGCTATTATTTATGTGCTTTTGAGCCAGCAGCATAGTTTAGTCATGCAACCACTTTCACTATTATGTGTTAAGGAAAGTTGACATGTGGAACACACAAATTTAGACACCAACACTTTTTTTGTAACCATAGATATTTTAAATCCATGACATAGTGTGGTGTCAAATGTTACGCATGTCATTCTGTGACACTGCGTGATATTCAAAAACCACATCAGAACTGTAGGATACACTCTTTGTGTACATGGATTGGCAATACAACAAGGTGTCTTTTTTTGTCATTAGTATAATCGTTATATTAAAAAAGATCAAAATCCCTCTCGCGTCACAATAAAAACACCTGACCGTATCTATGAAGAGGGTGTCATTGATAACGATCATTGAATTATTATGTATCTCTGTGTTACTGCAGGAGTGAGTGATGAAGAGGACCAGAAGCCAGTGCGTCTACCTCTCAAGGTGGCAGTGGAGCTCCAGCCACGCAGTAACTACTCTTGGGCCCGCGTTCAGAGTCTAGCCCATAACCCTCGCCTCAGGTCAGGCTGACAATGAGCTTATGTCATTTCAAAAGAGTTCTAACTCCCTCTTGATCCATCAGGGTTATATCCACTTGAAAGTTTTTCAAGGTGTAACACTGCTTGTATTTCCACTTTTTAAACCATCCTAATTCAGTTTTTGAAATAATGCCCGTCAGTGAACGTGTCTAAACATAACTTGGAATAAAGTGTAATAGTCAGCAATGATATGGAGTGATATACATTTATTGTGAAATGGTTGAAACATGTAAAGGCACCATTAGTTCTCAAGACCCTGCTCAGAACTATGATCATGCATGCATGTTTTTTTCTTTTCTTTC
Source organism: Leptatherina wallacei (assembly GCA_028567055.1). Classification (NCBI taxonomy): domain Eukaryota; kingdom Metazoa; phylum Chordata; class Actinopteri; order Atheriniformes; family Atherinidae; genus Leptatherina; species Leptatherina wallacei. Next base: position 9,476,646 of record JAOXYM010000022.1, read on the forward strand.
CTTTTTGATACTATATTTTTATTTCAAGAGATTTTTTGCTTTTTTTTTTTTTTTTAAACGGGACGATAAAGCAGTACAAATATATACAATAGAAATGTATGCATGGTTGTCGGTGAGAGTGTAAGTTAGTGTTAGGAGAAAATGTGCTCTTTATGATTCTAAAACAGCAGCTTTTAAATCATCACTATTAATGCTTTTTTGTTTTTTCATTTTATACACAGGATGGTGGTGGAGCTCCACCGAAAAGTCTCCAGCCTCATTGAGTATCTGAAACAGAAGTGGGCTTACCAAGACCAGCGGATTGTATCCTTTAATACATCATTATTATAAACATTATATATATATTGCCTGGCCAAAATAAAAGTCGCCACCTGGATTTTTAGCTAAGCAAATGGGTACAAGCCTCCTATTGGACAATTATCTTTCAGCGATTATCTTTCAGCTGGCAACAAGTTATTTGACTCCACTGATGCGATGAGTAGCTTCTCATTTCTTAAACAACCATGTTGAAACACACATCCTGTGGTCATGGAACAGATGTTACTCTTTTTAAGAAGGGTCAAATCATCGGCATGCATCAAGCAGAGAAAACATCTAAGGAGGAGATTGTAGAAATGTCTAAAATTGGGTTAAGAACTGTCCAACACATTATTAGAAACTGGAAAGATAGTGGGGAACCATCGTCTTTGAGGAAGAAATGTGGTTGGAAGAAATCAATCATTTAAACCAGGGGTGTCAAAAGTCGGTCCTCGAGGGCCGCTGTCCTGCAGGTTTTTAATGTTCCCTGCTTCAACACACCTGACTCAAATTCAACAGGCTATGAAGTTCTGCACAATGACTCATTAACTTGAGTCAGGTGTGTTGGAGTAAGGAAACATTGAAAACCTGCAGGATTATGGCACTCAAGGACCGGAGCCGGACACCCATGACTTAAACATTTGGTGAAATCAAATTGAAGAAAAACAACAGTAAAACTCAGGGCTGTTTTATAGTGAAAGTGAGAGCATTTCCACAGATACAATGTGAAGGGAGCTCAAAGGATGGGGACTGAACAGCTGTGTAGCCATAAGAAAACCACTAATCAGTGACGCTAACTGGAGGAAAAGGCTTCAAATTGCTAGGGAGCATAAAGATTGGACTCTGGAGCAATGGAGGAAGGTCTGCAATCTGATGAGTCCAGATTTACCCTGTTCCAGTGATGGGAGCTGACTACCCGAATATACTGAATGAGCAGGTTATTCCATCAATGGATTTTTTTCCTTCCCTGATGGCACGGCCATATTCCAAGATGACAATGCCAGGATTCACCGGGCTCAAACTGTGAAAGAGTTTTTAAACATGGATTGGCCACCACAGAGTCCAGACCTAAACACCATTGAGAATCTTTGGGATGTGCTGGAGAAGGCTTTGCACAGTGGTCGGATTTTCCCATCACCATCAAAAAGGAATGCAGCGTTGGATGGAAATAAATCTTGTGACACTGCAGAAGCTTATCGAAACAATCCCACAGTGAATGCGTGCCGTAATCAAAGCTAAAGGCGGTACAACAAAATATTGAAGTGTGTGACTTTTATTTTGGTAGGGACTTGTTTTTTTTTTTTAGGCCAGGCGGCATATATTACACACAAGCCTTAAATCTAAGGTGTTAGGATATATATTTATATTTTGGGAGATCTTGCTTGTAATACTGTGGGACAGTGCACATTTTTTTGTTTTGTGTTGTGTAAATTGGAGCATTTATGTTGGCTTTGGGATGCATATTTGTAAAAAGGTTCAGATTATTGTCCTTTACTCTGTTACTTCAGCTCAAGAGTCTCATGGAAAGAGAGGCTCTAGAGGGAAACCAGTCCAGCTCAGCCTCTCCCAGCAAGGCTCACCCGGAGGAGCTCTTTCTTTTCCCAGCTGAGAACAGCACATTGACTACACTGCCTGGCGTGGCACGGGTGGTTCACTCCAAGGCTTCCTGCACTGTACACTGGTTAGAGAGTGGCAAAAACCGGCCCAATGCCAAGGAGCTCCCAGCAGCCCAGATCTTGGGCATCCACACAGCAGCACCACCTCGAGGAGGCAGCAAAACAGGGCGGGGAAGCGGTGCTGTTGCTGGGACTTCTGCGGCAGTATTGGGTGATACTCGTCGGACTGAACCCTCTAACCTTGAACCATCACCAGACAGTTCTGCGAAGGTAGATGAGAAGAGACCGCCATCTGTTTCAGCTTCTTCTCAGCAGAGTGCCGTTCTTAGAGAAGAGGGAAATGGGGTGGGATCCTCTGAGACTGGCAAGACATGCACTGTTGTGGAGGTTAGTGGTGGCTTACCAGTGGTCAAATGCACTGAGAAGTTGTGTAGTAGTGCAGAGAGTCCATCCGAGCAGTGCAAAGAGGAACCCAACACCAGCACCTCTTCCCCAGATGCTACCCAGACCCCTCCATCAAAACCTCCGATGACCACCTCAGAAGAGAGTGTGTCGCAGGGCTCTGCAACCCCGGCCAAGGAACGGACTGCTGAGCATATCAGGGAGGAGGGTTGGAGCGCCCGTGATGCAGAGAACGTCACCCTGGCTGAGCTTTACCTGATGTCTGGGAAGCCAGGCAAGCTGCAGCTGGAGTATGAGTGGCAACCAAATATGGTCCCCAACGGCAACCACGACAACGGACAAGCCTTGGATCAGCCTAAACCCAAGAAGACAAACCGAGTGTTGCGCTGCCTGCTCAAGCTGGTTACAACTGAGGTCAATCCAAAACCTCTGGTAAGGACTCACTTATACTTTCCTTGCAGTTGTTGCTTATTTATATTGACAAAATTCATTCATTCATTCATTTGCAAGCTGTTTCTTCATTTTAGTCATGTTTAACGTGCATGAGGCTGAAGACTTGATAGTTTTTGTATCCTGGCTGGTACCACTGATTGGACTAATGCAAAAGAAATCCAACAAACTTTAGACCTGGTTCATATTTGTGCGTAGACTTCTGTTGCTGTCGCTCCATGCCAGAGCAAGGGTTTTGGGGTATTTAATCATTCTAGATGGACTTTTTTTTCTCTTCTTGATCAGTGGTTGTTTTGGGGAATATTGCCTCAGCTGATCGGTTACTGCACGGTGTTGTCCAAGCAGTTTGGTCTAATTGAGTAAAGTGCAGTATGAAAGCAAACCAAACGAGGGTGCAAGATTTGTTGCAATTTCTCACCCAATCGATTATCCTGGTATGAATGTAGTAAGTGTCGGTCATAGGCTAATTGGTTGAAAACAGATTTCTTAACGAAGATAACAAGTCGCGAAAAATATTAAAGAATGAAGAGGCAGAAGTGAAAATGACAGATTAGCTGAACTCAGGTCTTAATTGTTCACAGGGAGTTCTCCCTCATCTGCAGCAGAGTGAAACTAAAGGGGGAAAAAATGACACCGACACAAGAGTGATCTAAACATCAGGTTTTTCCAAATATTTTCGAAACTGCCCACGAAGATGGCAACTAAAACAGGAAGATGTGTATTTGTGGAGCTGTGGGAAGTAACAAGGCAAAGCAGTCAGAAAACCAGTGCAGGACTCATAAATTGCAGCAAAAGGAGCAGATTTCAGCAACAAAATAGAAGCACATAAAATGCAGAATATTCAGCTGCAACGAATAAATAAAAAAATGCAAACATGATAAAAAAAATTAATTGAAATCCAAAATCATTCCATCTCATGCATTTAGTCTGCTGCAAGTCATCCAAGACAATCTAAGAATTAAGATATCCATTAAAAAAAAAAAAAAGATTAGAGAGGCTTTCACTTTTTTCATCTTCCTATTAAACTGTTGAGTTATTTCTGATCATTGGCAACTTGAAT
>JAOXYM010000022.1:9493452-9512803 GCA_028567055.1 Leptatherina wallacei
TCCCTAGGAGTGTGTGTGTGGATGGTTGTCTGTCTCTCTGTGTTGGCCCTGCGACAGACTGGCGACCTGTCCAGGGTTTATCCTGCCTCTTGCCTGATACTTGCTGGGATAGGCTCCAGCCCACCCTGCGTGGATTAAGCGGAACAGAGGATGTTCTTTTTACAGCTTATACCTGAAGCCAGGAAAAGACAGTGAAGGCAACATGTTTACTAGGAAAAGGTAAATAATAATGACCATGTTAAGGTTTATCCAAACAAAGACTAAAATGTTAGTATCACCATCATTGAGGGGAAATGATTTCCCTACCCTACCATTTTATGATATCAGTAATGCCAGTGATATATATGTATGAACTGGATATTTATTAACTGGATATTTTAGCACATATCTAAACTATTATCAAAATCTAGCATTTGACTCCTTTAAAAAAAATTGTTTACACTTTTGTGTGTTTTATAACTTATCTTGTCCTAAAAGAAAATAGTTGTGTGTTAATTAGCAGTGACAGTAAAGTTAAGAGATATTTTGGGAATTAGTTACTTTTGACCTCCTAACTGCTGAAGAGCTTTATTTTATTACACTGGCCAACACTTGGGTCCTTCTTCCATCTACACAAATGACTGTATATTTTTTTCTTTTGCCAATAGATCAACAAGACTATGTGCCCGATGCAAATGAAAAGAAGTCTTTGTTCACCGTACCATCCTCAAACGAATGGGCTGGTGGATGAACGGCACCATACAAAGGTAAAGCAAATGTACATGATTACAATGATACAATACTAATTGTGTGCTAGTAGTAAATGTAACTTTAACCTGAGATGGTTTTTGGGGGATGCAATTTTCAGAAGAATTGTTGTGTTTCTTATTTTCAGAGCCCTTTGCAAACTAGTGGATGGTGGGCCCCCTTTCACAAACATAGATATTCAGGGAGAGAGTGCTGACCTGCAGGGAGAGGATGGAACAGGCTACAAAACAGTTAACACTGATCCTTTTGCCATCTCAAAGGAAGACCAAGACCAAACCAAGAATTCCTCACAAAATCAAGGCCACGACAATAACCGCAGCCAAAGAATCACCATCCCCCACATCCCCAACAACAGTCATCACCTCATCAGAAACCACATCTACTACATCTCAACCTCCACCCCAGCATCCACCGCACCAACAGCCTCAACCTCCACCAAATGTTTAATTCTAGGGTTATAAAGTAGTGGTATGGACTAACAATAACCCCCTCAGCCACCTTAACATAGCCAAACTGGGAGCTACAGAGCAGCGTTGGGTGGCGGAGTTTGGGGTGTTCGACTACACACCATTAGGTATAGGCTGGGACGTACCAACAGGAATGCCGATGCTTTGTCCAGGCAGCATCCCCTTCTTGCAGAGTCCGTTGGACCAGATTACCCAGGAACTTCCATACCAGAGGCGGTGAGGAAAACTTTACTCAACCCTAGCTTGTCTGTTCAAAATGCTATTTTTGCTCTTCCAGAAAGATCCACTGATGACATGGTTGTAGATGAAAGGAGTTGATGTGGACATCAGCCCCCACCCTACGCTACCTGTGAGAGCAACAGACCCCGGTTCAAGCTGAGCGACAGCAGCTTTCACAGGCAGCCCAGGGACTGCTGCCCCAGTGGGATTGACTTGCCGAGAGAGAGGGACTCTTGTACAGCAGTTATAACCATCCTGATGGGGGAGAGCCAGTAATCAGTTGGTGCTCCCAGAGGGCCTCAGGGAGGAGGTGTTTCAACAGCTGCAAACTTACCACAGGCACCAAGGTATTGAGTGCACAACAGAACTGATCCGTCAGAGGTGCTATTGGCTGGGCATGGCTGCAGTGATTAAAGATTGGTGCCAAACATGTGAAAGATGTGCCCTCTCGAAAGAAACGAGACCACAAGCGCGAGCCCCCATGGGTCATCATCTCTTAGCTTTTATGCCGAATGAAATCCTAGCCATTGATTTCTCCTTACTTGAACCAGCTAGAGATGGCCGAGAACAAGTGTTGGAGTATTATTGTTGCATTGCTGTTTTTATTACATGAAGGCCTGTTTTAGTGTATTTGATCTATTATCTAATAAAGTTGTGATCCTGAGGGGACCTTAAAACATTCCCCGCTCTTCATTTTGCCACATGTCATCCTGGTTGAGTACTTAAGAGGCTTTGTTATGGGCCAGTCACACTTGTATGTTTATATTCAGAAAATATGTGCTGTATGACTTCCTCTATGTTAGTTGGACTCTGCAGATTCAGAGCAGAAATTCTCAGTAATTGCAATAAATGGGTGATTTTTCATATCTAATAAAAACATGGGTTTTTTTTTGTTTTAAAACTCCACTATTAGCAAAGGGGAACTTGAGATACTTAAGTGATATTTGAAAAACATTTTATGTGCAGTGTTGTGTATTACAGATCATGTGGTCAGCTGTTGGTTGTGCCACAATGGTTACCCTGCCTCATAGCACGCCTCCGCTAAACAAGCTTACAATCCAATCCAAAGATGCACAGAGGAGCAGTAAGGGTAGAACAAGCCAGAATGGAACATAACGTTACTATTCAACCAAACGGCATACTGAGCAATAATCTTGTCTGATCTATGAAAAGTCAACTTGGCAGCCATTGTGAATTGAAGAAAAGTTTTTGATCTCCAGCCTTGGATAGAACCTGTGACAAAAAAATACTTGGATTGTTGTGCTCTCATCATTCACCGTTTGCACTGCTGCATTTAAGCACAGGTTAAACTCAATGTAACTGTATGAGGATAATGTGAAACTATGTAATGTTTTTACATTACATACATGGCCAATTAGCATTTAGATGTTCAAATATTCAATTGTTATTGCTATGTTTTTAACCTGTTCTGTAAACTAAATAAAAACTTGTTTGCTTTTTAACTGTTGGATATTTTGTAAAACAAAAAAATCTAATGCTTTTTTGAAAAGCACTTTGATAAATCTGAATTAAAAATATGGAAAAACTTCGTTGTAGAGTAAATTGAGATTAGACTTCTGTTAAGCTACGTGTACGCCGTTAGCATTTTTAGCTTCGATAAAATACATATAAGACTTGGTAGCTGTGGGTCTTAACCACGTTAACCCAAAAGCGCATGAAATTCTCAATCTTAGTTAAAACAAGGTTTCATATTGGATAAAGTGAGAGCCATCAAAACCCAATCTTGGGAATTGCACTTGGGGCCACCGTAGGGACAAGAAAAACTGGGACCCAGTTGGGTATCCCAAATATCAGGCCTGTACCATTTGGGCCCAGTTTGGGGCCCATCATTAACCCATGTGGGGCCACCATGGAAACTGAGGACAAAATTAGTTGGGTATCCCAACATCGAGCCCAGTTGCTAAACATCTGGGTGCCACATATGTTCGTTTGCTGGGAAAGTCCATAGAGAAGAAATACTGGAGCTACTGGCTTACTTTGTGCTTGTAAATGTCCTCAAATCGTTTTTTTTTCTTATCCAAGTTGAGAATGAAATGCAAGAGCTGCGCAACTCTGCATGCCTGTGGTTTTTCCGCATCCACCACACTATACTGAGCCAGCAAATGTCTGTTAGTGTGAAGAAAACAGAAAACCAAAGTTTGCAAATGACCTCTTCTCTGGCCAGCATCCAAGCTCTCATGTCTGAGGTCTTTTCATACAGCGTGCACTGAAAATAAAGCACCTGGTTTTTTAATATATATCTCAGGAGGTAACATAATATACAGTTGTACTGCACTTCTTTTAAATGTAAAATGTATTGAGCATTTAAATAGACAAAAGTATATCTTTACGGGGCTATGCGATTGCCATCACTGAATACTTAACCAAATCACATACTGATTGCACTTTATTATCCAGTTGTAACCCTCCTGTTATATCACAACATATACTTTATTTATTGTACATATTAATTTTTCTCATCTAGCACCTCCCCAAAATAAACATGTTAAGAGGACTTGGAGCCCCATCAGTGGGTCATATCTTCTCACTTAGTCTCCTTAAAACCACAGTCTATTTAAACAAGACACAATCTAAAATAATTTGGAGCTATTTGCTCTTCTGGACATCATTTAGAATCCATTTAATGAAAAATAAAAATAAAATACAGAATGGTGAGTTTGAAATATCCTAATGTTTAATGAAACGGTGATGTGCTGATCAGCATGAAAGGGGTACAGTAAAACTACGAGGGAATGGGGAAGGAGCGTGGTACACAAAACATGTCTGTCCCATTTCAACTTCAATAGAATTCAGTCCACAGAAACTGCTGCCATACCCTTTTGCACTTGCTTGTTGTGTGTCAGGGATGCAGGAGGAGAGCGCAGGGTGGGAGACATAAGAGTACTATGGGGATAAGTGCGCTGTTGTCACATAGAAGTAAAGGAAATGTAAGGAAAAAAAAAAAAACAATTCCTTCTAGTTTTAACTATATCCCTCTGATCAAAGTTCAAAATGGAAGCACCCATCACATGTGGAGCTAACCGCTGGGCCTGATCGTAACTTCCACTTTTCTTACACCGGGGGGGTAGGTAGGTTCTGGTATTTTGTTGTTTTTTTTTCCTTTTTTTAATGGTGGTTCTTAAATCCTCTTCAGAGTGCACTCATACCGCATAAAGTTCATAGATCTTCTTGGCGCAATACGCCAGGGCAGCCAGTGCTATCGTATTGTGGAGTCTCTTTCTGTGGACGTCATCCCTGCGTACCAATACCACTGGTGTTGAGGAGGTTAGTGTATGCAGGGGCAGCCGTGAGAGTTTTTGGCTGTCATATTCCACCTGGTACTTGCAACAGGGATCAAACTGCCACGAAATCCCGTAGAGGGCAGAACAAGCCACGCTGAGGGCGCCAGCGGGCAGCGCAACATAACGCGAGTATTCAGTGGGCAGTGAAAGCGGTGTCAGGAGGCATGCAGCGCCTGACAACACGGCCGTCTTGTGCAGGCAATTTCCCACTGTAATCCAACGGGCTGTCTCATCCCCGATCCGTGTGGGCTCAATAACAATGTATTTATACTGGGCCTCCAGTGCCTGCTCCAGCTCATACTCAAACTGGTCCTGCGCATTCTCCCCATTGTAGATTTCGTGCACAATGTAGCAGTCTGACGCCGCCATCACTCCCCTGTGCAGAAAGAGAAGAACATGCAGGTAACAGTGAGAGACAGAATCAAACAAGGGAGAAAACCTAACACTGGGTGTTATTTAACATCAGTAATTCAGCTAAACATGATAGCGCTGGATAATAATCCTAATCTCTTGCTGCTCCGTCAACACCTAACACAATTATCATACAATCGTAAAATTATGTATTAGGAGTTAAAGAAATTTTTTTTATAAAAAATTGGTTTCACATAAATATTGCGATTTTTTTGTTTCACTATTTTTAAATTGTGAAACAAAAAAAAAAAAGATGTTTTTTTAAACAACAACAAAAAAAAAATCAATATCTTTTAAACGAAGAAAATTGATTAAAAAATATATATATTTCTTTTTAACCTGTCCAGCATTATAGCAAGCAGAATGATGGTCTGGCTGCTGTGTTGTGCCGAGCAAATTTGCTTTGCCAAGAGGAGCTTTTTCCCCCAATTTAAATGCTTCCTTTTCAGCCGCTTCAAATATATTGCTGCTGAATAAATCTTAAAAACTGACTCACATGTGATGTGCATTTTTTTGGGGGAAATATAGTCTGTAAACATTGTCATCATTCAACTTTTTCAAATGGTCTGATGTTAAAAAAGCAAACAAAAAATCACAAAAATCGTTAATATTTAAGAACTGCAATTTAAATTGAATCAGCACCCAAAAAACCCCGCAAAAGAATCAAATCGGGAGGAAAGCATATGGTCCAGCCCTAATATTAATCCAAGACCCAATAATTTCCAGTTTTTGAATAATAGTTTTATTAACAGTTTTTAGGGCATGATGAATACTAGTGCTATGTTCTATGTGATTACAATGTCTAGCTTATTTTATTCTAATCATTTCATATAATTAGTAGATACGTTCCTTTTGTGCATTTTAATTTAAAGAAAAAAAATCCCTTAAAGTACATATTTCTAGGGCTGGGTTTAAAACATTGATTAATCGATTTAAAATCGATTCAAGTTCAATTAATTCAATATCGATTCATCAACGTAAGGGTCGATTTTTTATATCCATATTTTCTGATGGCGTGACCCAGTTCTCGTGTGACTTGTCGAGGGTCCAGTAGATCTTAGCAAACACAACTGGTTTCCTGTTTCACTTCGGTCCAAAATCAGCTTTTCTTGCCGAGATGAGGGCACATTCAGATGTTTTCATTCCCCAGTGTGGATTATATTAACCTTTAAACTATTTAGCAGCATATTACCACTCACGTTAGCAGCTAACCCTTAGTCCGCGAGTGCCGCCACATTCAAAAACAGGAAGTGATGTCACCACCTATGTACCTCCAAAATAATTCCGATTTGGGCGCCCCATCAGGTCTCAACAGGGGTAAGTTAAGTCACGTTTATTCTAGAACAGATTTACACTTCGTCCTTTTACTAAAAGCTGAACGATGGCTCACAGCTGCTGTTTCCTCTGCAGTACACACACACACACACACACACACACACACACACACACACACACACACAGGTGATCGGCGGACAATGAGACGCATCAGAAAATCAAACAAAAATATGAGTTTTAAAAATTCTGTCAGCGAGGTGAAGATGGAAAGCCACTTGCTCCAGTGAGGAGCAGCTGGAGTTTTTATCCTGCTCTGGTGTTTCACCGATAGCGTCATGTCGCCGTGGAGACGTGCGCTGCATCGTCTTTAGAGGAATCTGAGTCATATTGGGGCTTAAAATGGATCCAGTATTCTTTGTAAATTTTATTAACATCAACACCTTAAATTACACCTGAACTTTAATGATATTTAGAGCTACTCCACTGAATGAAACGGTTTCATCAGGACATTTAAAAAGTTTAACTTTTTTTACTGCTGTGAATCGGGAGAAATGCTGTATTATTCTGGTATTTCAGAGGTGCATTTTGATGCATCTTATTAGATTACAGTAATCTGATTACTCCCAGAACACTGATTTTGATTATAATGTAATTTTATTATCGTGCTCAGTGTTTTATAAAAATAGTTACCTGAGAATTCAAGAAAAATAAGTGTTGTTAAACAATTAGCTGTAAATTAATCGAAATCGGATCAAATTTAAATCAAAATCAAAATCGAAATAGACTATTGTGAATCGAATCGATTCAGGGAATAAGTGATGATACCCAGCCCTAACATATTTCCAGTGTATGGCTGACAGAAACTCTTATGTCATCTTGAAGCATGACATACAGTTATTGTTTAAGGTACCTGAGTAAACAATTACAACCATCAAGGGCTTAGCTCAAGCAGTGTCTCCAATAATGTACCAACTATATTTTGATGAGCATCTATTTACATTAACGTTATAGATTTAATGGCAACCTGAGATCCCATAGCACTGCAGTGGATAGATTTGGTTTTTGAATAAAATAAAAAAGGAGAGCCCAAAATCTAGAACACCATATGCAGCAAAATGGTGGCCAACCAAGACACCCTTACCACCAATCTTAAAAATCCTAAACTAATTTATGAAAATTGGGAGGGAAGTTATAGAGTTAGTTTTATCAAGTACAGCTTTTGTTTACTATGCTTAAATGTGAAAGGGAAATGTAATATTTATTTTCCCCTGTTTTCTTTAATACCAGTTAATAGCTGTACTTTTTAAAAATATGTCTGTATTGTTAAACGTAGCATAACCTCAACAAGAAATCTTTCAACACAATAGTTTTTAAAATAATCAACTAAAACCTCATGATTTACCTCCTCCCAAGAGAAGCCTTGTGGTTACACGAGATGTTTTCCTCTTATCTACTTAGGATCAAGCCACAATTATTGTACGTCAAAATAGTTTGTCTCTTTCTTCAAGTATTATTAAATTATTGATGGATATTTTCTGGCCAAATACCTCTATAAACATTTGTCTCAGCAAATAATGTTTTAATAATTAAAAAGAGGTGCAAGTGGATCTGAGTCAATACAGTAAGGCCCTCCAGTACAAGCTGAGCAAATAGCAAACAATGTCTACAACTACACGGATAATTCTTCCTGGCCTTAAATACCAGTGGGGTATTGGTGAAGGGTCTTTGAAAGCATTTTATTTTACTAGTGAAACTCTGTCTTTCTCCGAGCCGAGGACAAAATGTACCTGAGCGTCGGGTAGGAACATTAGCTAACTCGCTTGCATGCTCTAAAGTTAGAGGACTGGCCAGCTAAGTTCAGGACCGCTTTACTGTCAGTGCAGATCGACAAACACAGCGGCCAACACTTATTAGCTGAGCCACATTTGTACAACATATGAGTCTTGACATATCGCATCAGTCTTTGCACCGACTGACGTAAAATGCTAGTTTCTCTATTTATTTGACGGAGGTGAAATAATCAAAACATCACATGAGCAGCTAGTTTGTTTCCCTGCTAGCGTTAGCTGGCTAACGTGCACAGCCAGCTAACGTTAGCTAACCATGGGGTAAGATACTTCATTTGTTTAGCACTGAACTGTGAATACCAAACAATATTCATGTTCTAAAACTGGTAAAGATAAAAATCGACAATCTATGTATCCTAATAAAATAATTTCGTTTGATAGCCAAACTGTAGAGCAACTGACCTCTCCCTGCTTACTGGGACACCGCGCCTCCTTCCCAGCGACGCCATGTTGGAGAAACAACCGTGATTTCAGTTGACGTAAGACAGGACTCGGCATTCTGGATATTGTAGTGTATAAATATAGCAGACGTATCAATAAGGTTTGTGTGCAGACTACTACTCCCCTGATGCTTTGAGCTCAGGGTACCTGCCATACGTATTTTATAACAGTACACAGAAGTTTGAGAGGTCAGACCAGATTCTAAATAAATCGAACAAAAAATAAATGGTATTTTTGTCACATATATGAAAAATTAAGTAATTACAAAATAACCAATCTGCAAATAAACACAGAGACTATGTATGTCTTGATTTTTTAACTGGGTAAGTAACTAGGTGCATGTTTACATCCGTTATTATATGCTGTGTCACCTAATACAATACTTTACTGTCGTTTTGATTTGCAATGTGATTTTCTGAGTAGACCTCTGGGTACTCACCCATATTGTGCCCTAGCGTGCTCTCTATCGCGCTAGGTTGCTGCCTGTCCGCGGTCAGTAACCCAACCTAACGCGCTTTGGTAACAGCATAATAGCTACGTTCAGGAATTTGAGATCAGCGAAGCTGCATGCCGTGCCAGGGACAATAATGTAACAGCCTTAAGTTCCAGTGACCATTACGCATGCGCCACATCAGTAAAAAAACAAAAAACATATACCAAATCAAAGACACAGGCAACTGTGCTACTGAAAATGTGACTTAAGATAGATATTTGATATTTAGTATATTTTTTAATATTATTAAATATAGAATATTTAATAATATAATACATTATATAAGATATTTAATGTATTTTATTGGTCTGCTTGAAATTTCAGAATTTTGAATATCTAATGTGTACATTTTGCAGGCCACTTGAAGAAACATCTGTTGCTATATTAATAGTTAATTAGCAAAAACAAAACAAAAAAAAATAATTATCCCCGGCTTTCTTTAAGAAAAGCAGAAAATATTGAAAACACAGAATATATTGTGGTCATTGAGTTTAAAAAGATAAAACAAAACAAAAATCGGTGAATTAAATTATCCCCAATGTAATTATATTTTATTACCACTTGGTGGTGCCAAAGCATGCCCAAAAAGTGGTTTCCCACATTCTGGTCATAAAAACGTGATTTAAAGTTTAAATACCTGTTATGGTTGACCTTGACAAGTAAGGCCTCAATAAGTGTTAAGAAAATATAGTGCTTTAGACTTTAGCTGACCATTTTCAGAAGAATAACTATTGTTAAGCCATTTAACACTGATATGCGAATCATTCAATCATTAAAAAAATGCACCAAATAATGTAACAAGTATTAGATTTATTTATTTAGAACAATTATAGAGAAAAAGAATCAAGTATAAAACAGTAACAAGAATTAAAACATTTACGCTTTAGTTAAGAGTCACCTGTTTAAAACTTATATCAGGCATTGTTTCCTCTCAATGAAACAGACAAGTACAGGCAAGAATAAAACAAACAAAAATAGATAACACACTGGCCCATATTTATGGACATGCCACCCGAAAGGAAAAAAGAACTTTAGAATTATTGCAATTACAGATGAGATCGAAGCAGACAGCTTGTTGTGCCAAAGTGTGTTGAGTGTCCTGAAACATTTTTGTCCTCAACACTCAAAGATTGTCAACAGCAAAACCTCAGAAAAGCCAAAGATACCTTTTTTTTAAAAAACTTTCCAGTAAACTGTTCCTCACGTGGTAAACTTTAATATTTTGACCTCATCTGGGTAAAAAAAGCCTTGCAGATTATTTCCTGTCAACAGAAAGGAAAGTTTCACCTATTGTCATTTTCCCACATGAATAATAAAGATCTGATAACACCATGTAAATGCCCTGAATATCAAGAGTGCTTTTTTGTTCCTGGCTCAAGCAGAGCTTTTTCCTTTTTTATTCTTTCATGATCCACCCTAAATTGCACAGTAACAGACATCGGCTCCCAAACTATCATGAGTGTAACACATGACATGACCATTGGAGATCAATCCTGTTTCCAAGTCAAGTTAGACATTTTCAGTTTGCACTTTGGCTAATAACTCCTGCCTTTTCACTCGCACTTTAGATCAATCAATCAATATTCGACTTAACATAACGCATGTTTCTGTCACAGTGAATCATGATGTGAAACCTGAACCAAACTGTACTTTTGAAGAAGTAAGCTTTTAAAAACACAGATTTATGTATTTATCTGTTTATTCTTCTGTTTAAAAATTACTCACCAAATTTATGCTTTTTGCATTTTGGGAATTACCTATAAAATATGTAAATTGAATGGCTGTGTTTATCTCACGTACTACTTTCTACACTAACATTTCATTACTAGGAAACAATAGCTACAAGTAGTAGAGTGGTGTGGGGTAATGTTTGGACAAAGTAAAAAAAAGAAAAGAAAAAATATATAAAAAAGGTTGCAATATAAAAGTCAACATCATCTGAGAGTATACGGATACGCCATCGCTTTTCTTCCAAACCATCCAATCCTCTTGTAGCTCACAATCAGTGAGTCGAATGGTGGAAAAAGTTGCAACATAATTCTAAGATTTAACTTACATCTTTTTTTCACTACATGCCTAACCTTCACCTCAAGTCAGTGTTTAAAATAAACTCCGGAGGTTCCAGTCCCCATCTTCCAGCTGCTTCACCAATGCCAGGCGAGACCATGTGACTCACTTCCAGCGCAGGGTCAGTGTATCCCTCCATGGTATGGAAGTAAATGATCCATCGATCTGACGGTCAGTTCACATTGTAGTGTGAGATCATTTGTCTCTTGATTTGCATTATGTCACATTTAACAATGCTTGGAAGGTCCTCTGTTGGGTTTCATCCTGTAACTCCAAAGCATGCGGTCACACAGTATTTTTCTCCTGAGAGTCTCTTGCTCCATCATTTTTTGATGAGATGTAGGGTCATTGACAGATGTGTTCAAAGTACTGAGGCTGAGGATTCTCTTTGACATATTTCTGAATGTACCAGCAGGTCAAGTGAGCTTTCAGGTCCTCTTCCACCACAAAATCCATGGCTGCCTGCCGACACATAATGAACAAAGTCACATCTAAATTACTCAGTAATTTGATATGGAGATATATATTTCTATATGATTTAAACAGATAATGTAAACCTCTGACTGCAAATCAGTAGATTAAATCCATGTGCACAATGTGTGTTATTTATAAATTATTGTTTTCCTAATAAATCAACCAAGTTTCTGTCAAGAAACCAAGTCAAGTCATTCAGGAACTGAACAGCAGATCAAAATAATGTTAAAACTATCAAATACATTTGTGTCGTTGCAATCCAAAACCCAGACATTTATAATTTACTCCACCTACCAACAGAGTAAGACAAATAAAATAAATAAAAACAAACATAAAATTCTAATTTTAACATCTGGCTTTAAAACATCTTAGAAAACTGATATGAAAAAACATTAGTAGAATTATTTTATTTAAATAAACTACATAATAACTGACCTAAATAATTAACTGATTAATTGATGGAGCGTTTGTTTCAAGATAGATCCACCCCCCCCCCCAAAAAAAACTAAATTAGAAACAACCATTTAATGAATTTTACCTTGGCCAGGTGTTTTGCAATTCCTCTTCCTCTGTAAGCATCTGGAACTTCTGTATGTTGCAAGTCCACAGTCTTCTTCCCAACATATTCATACAGAAGAACTGCACGGTCATGTGATCCTGAGAACAGAAACAAATTGTAGCTCTATGTAGTGGTAAGATTGTATTCACCGACGAAAAAGCTATCTTCAGAAACTTGACCCCACCTTGTAAGGAGATAGATTTTGTTTTCATCCTTGCAAGGATGAAAAAATGACAGCTTACTGAAATAAACTGTTTTCACAGTTCACTTTAAAAAGGTTATTATAAACTGCATTTCTTTCCTATTTTGTCTTTTTTAAACTCTCACATTATTATGATCATTTCAGTCATTGTCAAGGATAGGACATTTTTTGTCATGTTATGGAAAATTTTAAATGGTATTTTCCAAAGAGGGGAAAAATAGAACATTTTGAAGGAATGATATTTAGGTCCTGCATGCAACAGTCTCATGATTAACTATACAGTTTCTGCAAGTAAAGCAATATGACAACTCCATTAGCTGTTTGTAATGCATATGCAAAGCTGCTATGCAGCTACACAAAAGAGTCAGGTACTGTTTGTTGGGTGAAGTGACACTGATAAAGATCCCTCTTAAAAACTATTGTGACAATGACTTACACCATTTGGTGTAAATATCTTACAGAGCTTTGCAAGAGGGGAAAACATTAAATAAAACTGTGCATGTCATTTAAGCACATCAACACACTTGAAACAGTAATGCAATGTCACAAGGTTAACAATTCAAAGCCAGAAGTAATGGTATGTATTTAAGTAAAAAAATAAAAATACATGCATATCTTGAAGTAAATGTTTGAAAAAGAAGTGCAAATTCCCTGTATATATCTGCTTAATAACACACAAAGGGTTTTATAATTGGAAAGAATGACAACATAACTTCAGTTTGGAAGAGGAAAAAGGTTGCTACAAAGGAACTTTACACTGAGGATTACAGGTGTATTTCTGAGTAATGCCTTCAGGATTGGAGCGAGGAGTGAAGTTATACAAGTCGAGAGAAAAGCAGCACCTCTGCCTTCATCAAGTTTCTGCCAAGAAATAATGTCAGTCATACAGGAGCTGAACGGCGCAGCTGTGCCTGAAATGGCAGCTGGAGCTGTCCATAAGGAAACGTCAACGATTAGCAGTAAAGAAAGCTAGCGTTACTACCTCTGAGCTAACACGCTAATGTTTACACGGTGGACCTACCATTTAGCCTTATAACAAACTGCCGACGCTTTTTATCGTGTTCCACCTGGATCTGAGAGTTGTTGGCGTCAAAAACAATCGCTTGTGCAGCTTGTGCCATAGTAGAGGTGTTGAAGTTTGCAGTGTCTGTTATGCTACTCTACAGTGCTGCTAAACAGAAATGGCTACATGAGACGATGATAAACGGTCAAAGCAAAACACTTCGTCCAACCGAATCAGCTGTGAGGTCACGTGACCACCAGCCAATCAACACCGGAGATGTCAGAGCGGAGAAAACAAACGAGGCTGGAGTAGTGAGTGTAAAAGATGGGACTGGAGCAAAGAAACAATCTTTCACAAAAACACAACTAACGTGGAAAATTACAAGTATTTTCAAAACACTTAAATTCTTTTTTTTTCTTTTACAACATTACGGGTTTGTTTTTCTCCGACGTTGTATTCATTTTAAGTAGAAAAAAAATTGAAGATAAACCGTATTTTTTAAGTGCAATTATGTCAAGTTTCTCAACCTAACTCAAATAATGCTATTTAATGGACTCATTATACTTAAACATGTGTCTTGTTATACTGTGAAAAGTCAAATGCAATGTGAAAAAGATCTTTTGATAACTTTTTTTTTGTTTTTCACTTATTGAGGCAGTACCTCTCATTTAAAAAGTAGTTAACATAATCAATGACTGCATGTTAAGGTGTCTCAGTTGTACGTTTAATTTCCATATTATATAGCAATATTTTGAGGCTATTACATTTATTTTTCATGGTAAAAAAAAGAAAAAAAGGAATGACAGAAAACTATGTACAGTTTAAGCCCGACGAAAGACATACAGTTCATGTATTTTTTTTCTTTTCTTTTCTTTTTGCTGTGTAAGGGTTGGATGAGATGCTGGTACAGTATGTATTTCTTGAAATTTTTGTCATAAATCGAGAGTGCATAATATATGGACACCTGATTTTACAGTTCTCATGCTCACATAAGTTTTAACTATATTGCCAACATATACTTGCCTGATTTCAGTTATGCTCTTTTACCGTAATCTGAGGAAGTGTATTTTTCCTATTGATTTTACATGTTCTTAAACAAAAAAAAGGGTTATTTCAATTTTTGACTTGACCATACATAATGAGTATTTAAAACAGGCCACTAACTCTTAAAAAGAAAGGGATCCTCATGTGAGTTTAAAATGGAAATATGTCCAAATAAGTGTAGTGGCTAGGAAACAGTTATAGATCAATCAAGTCAGATCAGGTCAGAGCTCACAGATTTACAGTGACAGCAATGTTGCTGTGACTCCCCAGCAGACACAGTTACACTCCCAGCAGCTAGCTTATGCCTCGCTCCACTACTTTTGTAGTTTCAGCTGTTAAAATGTGAATGCTGTAGATATCAACGTGAAAGAAGTTCGGTACGTCAGGTTCACTAAAAATTACTGTGTGGTAATCCAGTTAAGCTGTTGGCCTAATCCTACAAAACTCTAAGAGAGTGTGTCAAACTGTATGGGATTATGTGAGGGTGAGTCTGGGTGTGTGTGTGTTTTTTGAGACATGTTGTGTAAAACTGTTTGTGATTTGTTCACTCTGGTTTTTGCCAGACTGACTGGCTGCTTGGATAACGATATCTGCGAGAAGATTTCACTTTTATTTCAATAGACTTGTTCTCACTATATAGCTAAACATGTCCAAAAAGCAAAGGTAAGTCAATAATTATTCTTTCCTTAAGTATAAAACCCCTTCATTTAACCTAGTGTGTTTACTTAATGACTTTGACTTACATCATCACTGGCTCTCAGGTATTTTTGAATAACTTACAGACTGTTAACTAGCTCTCTTAGAAATAAAAACGCAGTTGATTTTTGTATGTTGTAAACGTCATGGTATCATAAATATCAATGCAAACTGCAAGGAAATAATATGGACTGACATGGTGTCTAAATCAAACTGTAATCAAATTCAAAATTATGCTACATCAATGTGTTGTGAAAGTTAAGGTTTTCAAGATGATTAATGTAAAACTGTCTTATCTACAGCAGGTGGCATGAGACTCTGGTTAACAAAAAGACAAACATACCTACACAGAAAAATGGGGGAAAGGTAAGTGCTAGCATTGAGATTTACGCTGCTTGTAAGGTCTTTTAGTGAGGCTTTCAATGATGGACGGCAACAATCTATTCAGAAACTTTTCAGACAGTTTTATTAAACTGATTTGAAGTTATTCAGAAATGAAGAATCATCATATTAATGTCACATTTCTCATTTTATGCAATTATCAATGTCTTAAAGGTTAAGCAAAAACTGCTGACATGATATATGCAAATACATTTCCTTGTACACCAGTACTGCTGGTCAGATGTGCTGAAACGCACATGCTGAACACGAAGGCCATTTCATCACACTGAATTTAACAAGTCTTCAAATGACAGATAATGCTCATAGTAGACAACTGATTTGCAGTTTTGTTTTAACAGTTTTGAGTTTTGTCTGATCCTTCAAAGAAGATCCCCAAAATCTTGAAAATAACAAATAGTTTTATTGGTTTCTGACACATTTTTGAGACTTACTGGTAGATATCTATGCCGTACATCTTTACTGGTTTAACAACTTCCTTCTGCAGCACATTTAGTTTGATTTACATAGAAATGAATGGCCAAAGATCAACTCAGTGCAGTTACAATCTGCACAAACAGCTAAGTCAGGACTCTTCAGGCTCCCTTCAATTGATTTCGCTGTCATGTGGTCCAGCCACAGATTCATTACCTCTGCAGTTAGTTGCCTCTTCTGAGACTGGAATAGACCGCCTGTGTCTGATGGCCTCCAGTGCTCAAGTGTGATTAAGTTTAAAGTGTGTGTTTGTGTCTATCTGTGGTCGCAGTGTCGGTCAGATGTCACTTAAGCAAATTAAGAGTTCTTGTCAGGATTAAAAGGCTCTCTCCAGGAGTGATTGGATTGCATGTAGTCAACGAGCTCAGGTTGGGTTGGAGGTGAGCACAAGGTGTGCGCTTTGTGATTGGAATACTGTCATCATCAAAACTAAAGAGGTGCAGAACCTAATCTTTCTGGCAATATATTTTCTTAGACACACAGTAAGCTTCTGCTGTCTTGTCTATCTTTCCCTCTCAAAGGACCTTGCAGCATTAACAGTGCCTGGGAGCGGTGCAGCTAAAACCAGTGTGAGATGTGGAAGGAGCAGCAGCCTCAGCAGCAAAGGAGGGGACTCAACATCAACTGGCAGTAAATGTGGTGGCTGTAGAAGCAGCCTGAGCCACCAAGGCGGCGCTGGCCACCAGGTTAATCGACAAGCATCCCACCCGGTCAAACCAACTCTACGCCTGCGTAGCAGCCAAAGCTTTTCATCCCTACAAGCCACTACGCTCTCTGCTGCTCCATTCATGAGAAGCAGCCGTTCACTCAGCAGACTCGACCAAAGATCCACTGGTAATTCTTCACTTGCTCAATTTATTCATGTTTATTTGCAGATGTGTTGGCTTTTTATAGATTTATTACATCAGCTTTGGACATTTGTATCCCAACAAAAAAACTGTTCAATTTTAAGACTATGTTAAGAGTATGTTGTCATTGTTAACAAAGAATCTCCTGAGATGATATTCTTCAGTCTTTTTGCTGCTGACTTTACAAAAGATTCAGATCACACCTCTGGAAGGTCTCAAGTAAAAAAGGAACAAAACACTGGGAAGAAAATTGTGGATTCTGGCCGACTGTCATCCTCCGTGGAACGAATCAGGTTAGTTGTCAAAGTTTCTAAGATTATAATTGACCTTTCCTTAATTTCTATTTTGGTGCCTTTCTTGTAAAATATAATTTCTGCTGTATGCATGATAAATATTGATCAGCTTTTAAAAGTGTCTACTTTTATCAATATCTTGCAGTAGCTCCTTTCAGCCACAGGGAACTTCCTCCTCTTTGGCTTCCACCACTGTATGTCATCATCAAAGCAACAAAGAAAAGAAACAGGTATTGGTATATTTATTTATAAATATATTACAGTTTTCTTAGAGAGCTTAGCATACAGATGCTGCTGGACATAGATGCCAAGAAATACTTATGACTATCTATACCAGTTAAAACATTACACTAATATTTAATGTGTTGTGTTGAAAATGGCAATCTTCTTTATTGTGCACCCTCCCATTTATTGCATGGATATAGTTTATGTTGTACAAAAAAACTGTGTATTGAATTCTGTTCAGTGAGCTACAAAGAAACGTTGATATTACAATCTGTTACATTGTCATCAGATGAAAATGGCAGTTTCTGCAAATGAAACAAAATAAAACAAAATCCTAATGACAGCAAAAAGCAACAAGTATCTTTGCATCAAGATTTACTGCACAATGTATGTCATAATTTTATTCATAACAAGAAAAAACATTCATAGAATTTAAGAGCTTATATTTAGATGTAATTTGCAGACCTGAAAATCAGGAAATAAAAATAAAACAAAAAACTATATAAATTTTACCTTTTTTGATTAGATTAAGTGGATATAGAAAACTGAATGGATGAGCAGTGGATGCCTCAGCAGTGTAGCCTGTTAATGAATTCAGGATTTCCATGAAACGGTAGACAATGTATGGGAAATTACTTTTTGGAAGCAATCACATTAAAAACAAACAAACAAACAAACAAACAATAAAACAACAAAAAAGATTCAAATAAGGTGCCTTAATGTTTGTTTGCAGGGCAACTATAATTAGTTGCCAGGCTCTTAACAAGCACAACCAGACAAAGCACATTACACCTGTCCTCTTCTCTCTCCACTGGCTTCCAGTCAAATTCAGGATTGATTTTAAACTGTCTGTTTTTAAAGCTCTTAATGGCCTTGCAACATCTTATATATCTGAGCAGAGCACAGCCTTAAGGTCATCCAATCAGTTTTTATCCAACATACCAGATGTAAATGTAAACACTAGGACGATTTGTGCATATGTTTCCAGATACATTAGATATCATCTCATGCAAAGCTGCCTTTGTTCTGGCAGTTTTCACACTGTACCATATAACTTAGTTTTTTTCAAAAAGGGCTCAAAGACTATGGAGTCGAATCTGTTACAGATTGTGAACGTGTCTTTAATTTGGGCGTCTTCCCAGAGCCCCTGAAAACAGTTGTTATCAAGCCTCTGCTAGAGGGACAATCTAGACAAGACACAAATGAACAACTGCAGCCCAATGTCCAATCTCAAAAGCTGTTTTTTACCAGCTAAATGACTTTTTGATACTAAACAGCTGCTATGATATTTTCCAGCCAGGTTTTAGATGGAACCACAGCACTGAGACTGCTCTGACCAAAGGGATTTATGACATATGTATGAATACAGACAATTGAAAAATATCAGTCTTAGTTTTACTGGGCTTCATTGCTGCATTTGATACAGTTGACCACCATATATTAGTCATACGACTGGAACTAGAACTGGGTGGGCCTCTTTGGCACTGTGTACTAAACTGGTTTAAAACATACTAAGTTCTTTGTGTCAATAGGTAACTTTACATCAGAGCAAGTAATTACATGTGGAGTTCCTCAAGGTTCCATCCTGGGGCCTCTTCTAGTTAAAATCTACATGCTCCCTAGTGATGGACTGAGACTTAAATTTTGAAAAACATATTAAGGGAATCACAAAGTCCGCCTACTACCACCTGAAGAATATATCAAGGTTAAAATATCTGATGTCCCAGCAGGACCTGGAAAAACTAGTCCATGCTTTTATCTTTAGTCAGCTTGATTATTGTAACAGTGTCTTTACAGGTCTACCGAAAAAATCAATTAGACAACTGCAGCTGATTCAGAACTCTGCTGCTCGAGTCCTCACTAAG
>JAOXYM010000022.1:9532740-9550301 GCA_028567055.1 Leptatherina wallacei
ATAATAATAATAATAATAATAATAATAATAATAATAATAATAATAATAATAATAATAATAATAATAATAATAATTACTGTTTTATATAAAGTCATGGGGAAAAGAGACTGACAATGTTCCAAAAATGAGTGAAATATTATTTTATTTTATATTCTAATTTTGGATATAAAGTATGCACATGTAAAAGAGACTATTGGAAAAATCCAGTAATCCCCTTAATCATACAAACTGTACTTATTGCATATTGTATTATAATGCTGCTTATGGACTATTTTGAACATTTTGCACATGATATGCCTGAGATAAGTCATAAAGCCATGTATATCTGAAGCTTTCTGTATTTTGTATCACAGTTTTTCTGTCACCGTTATTACTTTCCTCTTCAGCCTCACAAGGGACTCACAACTTCATCGCAGTACTCCAGTGACTCTAATAGTGGTGCCAGCTGGAGGAAACAGAATATACGTCACATAAAATGGCAGGGCATTGGATTAGCTGGCTATTTCTGTACCTTGTTGATTAGTGAAATCTGTATTGTATATACCGCAGTATTTCTAACAGGGCAGCTGAGAAAGAGTGTCAAATAAATGCTAAAGAAGAATTTATAAATGTCTTATTGAGAGATGGTTTCAGTACTGAAGGCAGTTTGAAAATCTACAGACATGTTTCTATGTTTGTCCTAATCCAACAATAATTCTGTAAAATGCTTCAGAATACCGATTATTGTACATGACAAGCAGTGTCTGTGACATTCAGATTACACTAATATGAAAAACCAAATCAAAATGACAAAATACTTTGTGAACTGGTAGCTATTGTCAGAACTAAATGAGGCAGTATTCGATTCTGGACAGATGCTGGAATAGTTTAGTTATGATCACAAATACCAAAAATCAAACTAAATGAGTACAACTGAAAATCTGGGGGGGGGGGGGGGGTATAATGGATCAGGCAATGGATTCAGGGTTTTTTCAAGGAGACACTAATGAGCATGGGAACTTAGTCATCTTTGCTTAAACAAAGATAAAGAATATGCTTTTCACAGACACAATGTGTGTTAACACTTTGCCTCTCCTCTCTTTGTAGGCGTCTACATTTGATTGTGGTGCTGGACAAAACTGTGTACTTCGGAGAGCCTGGTCCGCTTTGTATGAGCCAGGCTGATAGTGTGAAGCCCTGTGGCTGTGTTCCACTGAGGCATGAGTGTGGGAAGAGCCCACCATCACAGCTTCCTGTCCTGTGAAGAAGACGGCCTTAGACTGAGTACCATGCCTGCCGTGGGCAGCTTTGGCAATGGCAAGATACACACAAGACGCAAAAACCACAGCCGGTTTGTCAACAAGTCCGGCCAATGCAACGTCCACTTCTCCAACATGGATGAGAAGTCTCAGAGGTATATATCTGACATTTTCACAACTTGTGTGGATATCCGCTGGCGATATATGTTCCTGCTATTCAGCCTGGCGTTTGTGGTATCCTGGCTATCGTTTGGCTTGGCGTTCTGGGTCATCGGCCTCCTGCATGGTGACATGGACAATCATGAGGAAGATAGTTTTGTTCCTTGTGTTACAACAGTCAACACTTTTGTGGCAGCTTTCCTGTTCTCCGTTGAGACCCAGACAACTATTGGCTATGGAGCTCGCTGTGTAACAGAGGAATGCCCAGCAGCTGTCTTCATGGTGGTCTTTCAGTCCATCATGGGCTGCATCATAGACGCCTTTATGATTGGTGCTATCATGGCCAAGATGGCAAGACCCAAAAAGCGTGCAGAAACACTATTGTTTAGCCACAATGCAGTGATTGCAATGCGTGATGGGAAGCTGTGTTTGATGTTCAGAGTTGCTAATCTAAGGAAGAGCCACATCGTGGAGGCTCACGTGAGGGCCCAGCTGGTGAAACCCCGCTACACAGAGGAAGGCGAGTATATCCCCCTGGATCAGATTGATATGAATGTAGGCTATGACAAAGGCACGGACCGCCTGTTTTTGGTTGCACCTATTACCATCATACATGAGATTGATGAAGAAAGTCCACTTTTTGGCATCAGTAAACAAGATCTTGAATCATCTGATTTTGAGATAGTAATCATACTTGAAGGAATGGTGGAGGCCACAGCCATGACGACACAGGCACGCACCTCTTACCTTCCCTCGGAGATCCTGTGGGGTCACCGCTTTGAGCCGCTCATCTTCGAGGAGAGGAACCAGTACAGGATAGATTACGCTTACTTTCACAAAACATTTGAAGTACCATCCACCCCCAGATGTAGCGCCAAGGACATGGAGGAGAGAAAATTCCCAACATCTGGCGCCAACTCCTTCTGCTATGAGAATGAGCTGGCCTTCATCAGCAAGGATGAGGAGGAGGACAGAGATGCAGAGAAAGAGCAAAACAGAAGGTGTTCGTCTGAGCTGACAGCCACAGAGCGTGATCAACCATCCTCCCGAAGGGAATCAGATATTTAACCTTTGTCTGTTGATTGAGTTGTTTGTGGATGCAGAGCATATGGAGGGCCCTTTGACTGTCATTCTGCTGACATGAGGACCCCACTGAGAACATCTCTGCCGTAGTTGGAGGACAATCCATCTCCATCTTACAAAGATGAAACTCAAAACCTCAGTGGAGGAACTTTTTTTGCTTCTCTCAGATGGTTCCTGAGGTTTATAAGATGCAAACAAAATTGTCATGTTTAAATTATAGTTAATCCAAATAAAGTGCATGACAACATAGTTTTGCATAAACATTTTAAAGAAATATATGATAGTTTTGGTGGAACCATCTGTAGATGCCCGTTCCTCAAATATACAGTGTGCAGTGAAGGTGACATTGGAGACATTATTTAGAAAACCAGACATGTAGAATATTTCTCTGAACTCCTCTGGTACAAAAATTGACTTTTATCTTAATTATAAAACTTGTGTGAACAAACACATTAAATATATTCTGCATTAGACAATGTCAGCAGCTCACTTGGTTAGTTGGCACACACAAAGCTAATTAACATTCATACAGAATAGACTACACTGAATTACAGAGGACACACAAGGTAATGTTAGATATTTAGCCACACAGAGGGGAAAATACGCTTGATAGTACATCATATTACCGGTGTTTACCTTTTCATTCAGTCAGTGGGATACATTTGACCTTAAATGTTGTTTATCTTATTTATTTAAGCACATAAGACACTTAAAGAGAGCCCTGATGTATGACCTACCTATTGTTAGTTATTGCTGCTTCAACTGTGAAACTGTACAGCGCAGAAAAAGAAGTTTACCCTGATCACAGATACAGATTTGTAGAAGAAAATTGTCTCATTGAATTAAGACAGTAATAGAAAAATCCTAGCTTATCATTTCTACCCATGACTTTTATTTTCCCCAGCTATTCTTACAATTAATTGATATTTTGTTTAATTAGATTTTTGTCAGCCAGTTCAAGAAAGTGCATCTTGTTCTACAGTATGAAGAAAATTTGTTTCCTGGGTTCTGCATATTGCATAAAACTATGTTAAAAACAGCAGTTCAATCTGACCAAAATTTATCTTAAAATTACAAAGCAGAGGTAATATTTCTGTATCATATTTCTCTTTTAGTGAAAAATAGTGCTTTATGTTGCAGTTTTTAGAATCAGTGCTAATTATCTCACCTGATGTTGGCGGCGCTGGGTAAAACCAATATTTACTAATTAAAAAACTGCAGACAGAGCTGCCAGGACTGACCTCTGATGTGGCAGCATGCACAGTAAAATTACACAGAGTGTCTCACTGCCCTGGAGCTGCATGAGGTTAATGCCATAGCCAGCCGGACATGCTGCATAGCATGTGCTGCTAATATGAGAGCAGTGACACTCAGCGTAGTAAGATGATCAAAATATGATTTAAGACAAAAAAAGTTGGTTCGAGGTCAAGCAGGGAGGCTCTCAATGGTGCTGAGGAAGGGCAGGCAGAAATCTATATCAAAAACCACCCTAGAAAAATACCAGGAAATTCAAGGAAAGACAAAGATAAGTTTTTCCAGAAATGAGAACATAAGAAATACAAAGGAATAAAATTGCAAGACATGACTAACAGTACAACAATCATATGTGAGAGAATCAACTGGCTGAATGCAGGTGAGGAGGAAAACCAAGACAGAAAGCAGAACTAATCCAGGTGAACAAATATAACCTATTTCAGAATAAAATAGGGAAAACAAAAACAAAAAAATAATGACATAAAACCGTTTAATGGTTGGTAGGCTGTTGGTTTTTGTTAAGTTGTCATTATTCCAGTATTTTTACATGCGTTTTTGTGCATGTGTGACGCTGACAGTAAGAGGATTGATTGAGGGTCACAAATGAACTGTTATGTTAGTTGCTGAAAACTTTCGAAACCCCTGCTATAAAGGCTACAAAAAAAAGATTTTTTCTAGTTCTCTGGCTGTGATTGCAAGGTTTAGACAATTCCCATTAAGGAAAATTGATCTATTCCGTTTAGATGCAACAGGCAATGTGTTCTGAGGGAAAATACGCACTATTTTAAACCTCTTTTAGTGGATATTGTGCTGTGAATTAAAAACTCATCAAAAACTGAGGACATTTGATTAAATGTAATACAGGATTAACCAAAGGCATAACAAACCCCTGAAGTCTGACCCTTTCATTAGCCTCAGGACATGAGAACTTATAGAGCAAGAAGATCTTACTCCTTCCAATCTGGTACTTAAAGACTTGACATCATTTTGAAGGGCACGCGCAGGCAATAAAAAGAGTCTGATTAAAGTCATCTGGAATGATTCATTGTCACATGGATGCCACATGGTAGGCATGACGGAACAAAACAGTGTCACATTTGTGCTTTGTATCAAATTAAAAGACCAATTTAAGCACAAACAAAGCATTGAAAATTAACTATACTGGGTTTTTTTTTTTTGTCTGGGCATAAAGAACTTTTATTTCATGATTATTGATTTCTTTTCTTTCTTTCTTTTTAACAATGGGAAATAATGGTATATGTAATGATTTCATGCATCATTGTTATTTCGGTCACAGAAGGATAGAAAGCAGCTGATAGAATGGCGACCTGTCCAGGGTGTACCCTGCCTCTCGCCTGCTAATTGCTGGAATAGGATCCAGCTTCCCCACAACCCTGAATCGGAAGAAGCGGTACAGAAAATAGGTGGATACAAAGCTTCAGCAAGCTCTCAAGTAGATGCAACACTGCATTATGGTGAAGGTATTATATCAGGTAAATGATTTCATGTGCTGATTTAAATCATTTTTATTGGACCTTTATTTAATCAGGTAAGTTGATTGATAACTGGTTCTCATTTACAATAAAAACATGGGTCAGAGGCAGCATGATTGATTGATTAAATAGGTAAAACATAATGCAAATGATAAATCATGAATTCTTACACCTAAGACGTGTCTCGCTATCAGAAAATCTAATCTGCTTTGAAACTGCTGTAAACACGTTAAATCCTACCTTGACAGAACTATAAATCGGATTTATCACTGAAGTGATCTCATTTAAAACATTTCATGATCAGGTGTTTCAAAGCACAAACATGCAAAACTTCTAAGCACCAGGTTTCGATGCCAATCCCATGAATTGCTGCAAATTAAACATCATGTTTGGCAGAATAACTAACCTGTAAACTCTCAATACCTTATGGATGCACTTTAACAATAGATTTGTGTTATTGTGATATTGTGTTAATTACCAGTCTATGTTGTTTTTTCTATATTCTTGTGGCAGCATTGTTATCTTTCCTTGTACTAGTTGTTAATGGGTAAGTAACATAGATAGGTCAGTCCGCGTACCACTGCTTCTCCCATCCCAGGCGAGATGAATTAGTTTTTCTTCCACATTCGTCAAACTAGAAACTCTATGTGGGTTAACTTTGTCCACCTGACTGCTATTTCAGCAGGTTTGAACACATTTGTACTCATATGTTGCTGACTTGTGCTGAAAATAACAGAACTAGCTCGCTCCAGAAAACAAATGGTGGTTCTACTGCCATTTGCACAAAGAGCAGGGTCAGAGCTTCTGACGTGTAAAAGAGGAAAAAAAAAAACTCAGATTTTGTACATTTTTTCTTCTTTCATACTGTAAATAAATATATTTTCCCTTTTTTCTTCTAAAATTTGTTTGATTTATGATCTCTCGGGCTGAAAAGTCTATAAGTATCTCTAAACATTTGAAAATAATATCTTAAGTTTCTTGAACAAAGAAAGAATAAAACTGCAAAAAGTTTCTTTTTTGAAGAGACTGAATGAAGAGACTGAAATTACTGTTCAACTTTGAGAATTTCTTTCTGTCTTCCTCTAAATGCATTTAAAGCAATCTTGAATCTGATTTGCACTTTGTCTTCTTTACTTTGTTGTGTGAGAAAATCATCTAAAATGTGACAACAAAAAAAAAGAGAGAGAGATTCCCATTGATTACTGGAATAAAAATATGTCTGACAAAGCCACCCGTCTTCTTTTACTCTTTGTGATGGTCAAACATAAAGTAGAGAGACGGTAAGGTTCTGCTGTGTCTATTTGTCGTAGAGTTTTAATAAATAAGAGCTGCAGGGTGATCGAGTGATTTGATAAACAGGAACAGATTGTGGTTTATGGCTGTGATTTGGTGGACGGTGTCTGGTTGGGGTCAGAGGTTTCTCCTTTCACTCTTATGCAACGAATCAGGCACGTCTTTGCGTTTGCACAGACGAGACTTGGCAGTTCTTCATCGTTTCACTGCCCTGTAACCTTAAACACTGGAAAAGAGATCACATGCACAGGAGACCACACTCATGTTGATTTAAACTTATAACCACAGAAACCTGATGGAGAGCTTTTGCCTAATCATTGTTGTTTTCTCACTGTAACAGGTTCTCACTCTCTTTAGCTTTTTTATTTATTCAATTATTTTTACAGGCTGGAAAACATTGAAAACGCTGTATGTAAAATGGCATCCTGTTTATGTGTCAGTGGCGCCTCCTTCCACCATAATCCTCATGCTTTACTCAATTAACATTTCATATTCCCTGACATATACGGAGCTGACGAGTGGGTGCGTGAGGCATTAAACTCCTACCCTGTAAACAACAAGATTCAACACAGTGACAGTAGCGGGATAAAAGGCCCTGCCTTTTTATGTGCTCAATTTAAGAACCAAACTGGAGTTTAATTTATTATTCGTACAGTGCATTATCTTCTGAGTCGTGCATTTTGATGGATAGAGTATTGAGAATAAACCTGGGATGCTTCCCTCCCACTCTGCAGTGTTGGAGGATGAGAAGTCGTGTAGGGTCAGTCTTCCGATATGCAGAGTGGGTTGCTGAAAGGCGCATTCAGCCTTAATTGCGGCAGCTCTACACTTTCCCCTCAGCTGCCAGAAGGAGGTGGAGGGTGAAAAAAAGTAACATGATGCAAGACTAACAGCTGCATTTCCTTTCCTCATGACATAACTCCAGACGTTTTTGACAGAGATCATATCCTTGCTGCAAATGAGCTGTTTTACTGTAGGGCTGTTCTGCTGTGGACTGAAAAAGCGTTTCATGACTAATTTATTCACAACCATCAAAAATTAGATCAGTTTTTTTTTGTAAATGATTTGTTCCTTGAGAAGCAGTTTCAATATACGATGGGAAAACTTTCTTTACAGTTTAAATTGTTAAGATAAATACTTCAGCTTTTGCTGGATATTTAATATATGTCTTGCCTATGGTGAGCAAAAGAAACTTTATATTTTGAAATTACCTTGTAAATACAGATCAGGTTGTTTACATTTGCTTTACAGAAGTGATCAAATACAGTTAAATACATTTTTAATCTTAAGGTTGCTTGTAATTCTATAGAAAATTTGTCAAACTGATGGATCATTGGTGGCAACACTGGTTTGGGTACTCTTTAATTTGAGGTACTTCACAAGCCTTGAGGACATGACATTAAATCATGAAAGACCATTTCAGAGAAACACTTCTTTTCTTCATATTCTATCACAGCCATGTCTTTCCATTCTCAGCTAAATCAGAAGACATAGGCAGTGTCATGTTCTTAGTTGAGGGTGTGAACAGCTTAAAGGTTAAATAAGTGAACTTGCGAATGGAAGAAAAACCCACCCTGTCTGGGAAAAACTGAGAACGGAAATGGAAAGCTGCACAAAAACGGGCCCATGCTATCTCTCATTACTTACAACAATGTTGAAACATTTGGTAATATGAGTAAAAACAGGAGATAACTTTAATAATCATTTAAACTCTTAATTCATGTAGAATTGCACATAATAAGGCCCTTTATTGAAAGACTGACCTGGTAAGACTAGACTTGTAAACTTAACCAGATCACGTTTAACATGAAATATGTATTTCATATTAACATCATGTCACACTTTATCATTTGAGATAAGATATGCATTATTGAGTGATAAAAACATAATTATTTGTAAAATTGGTTTTGTAAAATATGCATGAACTGTGTAGAAAATCATGCATTACTCATCACCTAAAATAAAAATCATAGTTATACATGTATTTTTTCTGTATAAGCATAACTTGTATTTTTCATACTTCTTTGGTTCTGCCTTGATAACGATAAAAATCTAATGTTATTTAAATGCTAAAAAAACCAGATTAGTCAGGAGTCCAACCCCAAGCTGAACCCTAAACTAACCATAACCACTGACTGTACATGTAGTCTATGTTATTTACCATCTACAGCTCTTTGAAAGTAGATCACGGTGACTGGGACCATGTCTAATGCATTAGTGACATTCAAGATCGGTATAACTGAAACATACAAGAGTTTCCAGTCTGATCATCTGTTTCTTTAGTTATTTTGGTGAAGGAGACATTCACCCTCCAGCTGAGCACATCACTCAGTGGTACTTGCTGCTCCAGCCTGGACTGCTGCAGACATACAGTATTTGATTACGGCAACAGGCTGATTGAATTACAGGAGGCACTGACTCAAAGACTGACAGCAAACACTGAAGAACTTCCTGCAGGGAATGAGCAAGCAGAGGGGACGCAAATGACTCGGTGCACACCAGGACCAGGGTCAGCTGGGCTGAAATCTGCTGGAAAACGCCCAACATTAAAACAAGATTATCTCATTCTCAGTCTTTAACTACATGGCTGGGAAAAGATAAAGAAAAATACATCATTACCATGTAACCCGAAGTCAGGACTTCTGGGATATCAATCTGTCCAGTTAGGAAGTGACACTGATTATGAATCAATTTCACCTGCTTTTATACAAATGGAACAGAGAACAGGTGGGAATGAGGGGCAATTAGCAAAACAACCCCTAAACAGGGACGGTCCTGCAGGTGGAGGCCACAGACTACTTCTTTGTTTTTATTCTTTCTGACTGATTTTTGGTCATGTTTCCATTTTGCCAGTGCCCTCACCACTAGAGGTAACATGAGGCGGAGTCTGCCACCCACAGGAGTTGCTCAGGTAGTGCAGCTCATCCAAGATGGCGCATCAATACTCGCTGTGTCTCCCAGCACAGTGTTAAGAGCATGAGAGCATAGAGGAGATACCAGGAGACAAGCCAGTATACCAGGAGACGAGGAGGGGACCGTAGGAGGACAACAACCTAGTAGCCGGACCGCTATCTCGTCCTTTGTGCAAGGAGGAACTGGAGGAGCACTGCCAGAGCCTGACAAAATTATCTCCAGTAGCCACTAATGTGCACGTTTCTGCTTAAACGATCAAAAACAGACTCTATGAGGGTCCAATGTCCTCTAGTGGGGCTTGTGTTCACAGCCCAAAGCTGTGCAACCCCATTGATATTTGCCAGAGAACATCAGGATTGGCAGATTTGTCATCGTCACCCTTTGCTCTTCATGGATAAGAGCACGTTCACATGGAGCACATGTGACGTGAGAGCCTGGAACCAGCATGACTGGTTTGGCAGTAGGTCAGTGATGGTCTGGTCCTTGGAGGGCCGCACAGACCTCCATGTGCAAGCCAGAGGTACCCTGACTACCATTAGGTACCAGGATGAGATCCTCAGACCCATTGTCAGACCATATGCTGCTGCAGTGGGACCTGGGTTCCTTCTGATGCAGGACAATGCTCGGCCTCATGTGGCTGGAGTGTGTCAGCAGTTCCTGCGTGATGATGCTAAGGACTGACCGGCCCGTCCACCAGACCTGAATCCAACAGAGCACCTCTGAACATCATGTCTCGTTTCATCCACCGCCGCCATGTCACACCAGACGTTGACTGATGACCTGATGTGGGTCTGGGAAGAGATCCCTCAGGAGAACATCCATTGTCACACCAGGAGCATGCCCAGACGTTGTAGGGAGGTCACACACACACTACTGAACCCCATTTTGAATTGTCGTGAGGAATTTCCACAGAAGTTGGAACAACCTGTGATCTGATTTTTCCACTTTTATTTTGAGTATGATTCTGAATCCAGACTTCCCCGGGTTCGTGATTCTGATTTCTACTGATCATTCTTATGTTATTTTGTTCTCAACACATTCCACTTTCTAATGAATAAAGATTTTCAAAAGGAATATTTCATTTGTCAAACCCTAAGATGTGTTGTTTAAAGTGTTCCCTTTATTTTTTGACCAGTGCTGACTTGAGTGTTTTACCTCTGCCAATGAAAACTTTAAAATGAGCAACTTTGTTACCATTTTTATTGAACTCGGCCACAGTAGCTTAAGATATTCAATTTTCCTTTTCCACTTCATTGTATTCAATATTATTTTGAGATCAGATTACAATACACCTTGATAAGAACAGATGTGCTGCCCTCATGTGGTGCATTAAGCTTCTAGCATGTAGTAATGTGTACTCGTTATGCCTTTTCATCTTAGGCGTGTAGTAATGTTTTACATCTTTGGTCTATTACAACTATGCTGTTCTTCTCTGATTTTCAAAAAAATCATGTAGCTGGTAATGAAAACCAAAACCCAAAGACAGGCCTTAATATTATTAAATACATTTTATTACATAAATGACATAGTTCTGACCAGCCTTAAACACAAAGTCCATGTTGAACATTACAGATATTTTGGTTGAGTGAAACTTCACAACATAGCTCTGCACTTCTTTGAGTCCTCTCTGTTTAAGATGCGTTCATGTGTATTTGTATATTTCTAGAATTAATTCATCTGACCAGACAAGCACCCAGTCAACCTCCCACACTGACCCTTAAGCCCAGCCCTTTTCACAGAGGGTCCCTTCAGCCCCAGTTGCACTGGTCCTCATCTGTCACGGTCATGATATCTGTGACCAGGCCGGTGCCAATGGTTCTGTTTCCATCTCTCAGAGTGAACCTCTGGCCTTTCTCCAGGACCATCGGCTGACGAAGCGTAAGCGCCAATGATGTGTCCTCACCCGGCATCACCATTTCCTTAAAGAGGATGAAAGCAACAAGAAAGCTCTTATCATCCCTTGACAACTTTATCTGTTAATGTAAAAAACAAGTGTTCGTATAAAATGGTGTTTTATAAACTGGTGTATGCAAAGATTTTTTTCTTCATTGCAATCAATCCTTAAACAAATCCATTAACACCCAAATGTCTACTATCTCTCTAATATATCTAATATCCAAATGAATTTAGAAAAAAGTAGAAACAGAAAAAAATCTTTTGGCCAACTTTTGGCCACAAGGAGCACTACACCTGTAACGTCCCACAGGCCACACGACACTGTTGCACAATTAAACAGTCGCTTTCTGTCTGGCCTCCTCAGACAGTTTTCACCTTCTTACTTCGTTCAGCCAGGACAAACTTTTCATAGAAGCGGAGGAAAAAGTAGCACGTAGCAGAGCCCTCTGTGTTGATAGAGGGGGAGCCGTAAAGCAAAGCGCTGCAGGTCACATGATCCCATGAGACGGATCCGCTCTTGCAAAGTTACAATGTCTGGTTTCTGAAGAGGGCAGCCCCCCTCAGAGCGACGATGCGTTACAAGCACTGTATACTGACCCCAGAAATCATCCATTATTACTCACATTAGGCTAATATTTGGGTAAGAAGTTACACGGTATCTCTTTAAGTCAGAAACAGTCCTTTGTCTCATGAGGACAGATCTCCAGCCAGCCAAAACATCCACACGCTCAAGAAACTTTAACAGGGTTGAAACATAAACAGTAACATAATATTTGTTTCCTTTTTGTAGGACAATACATTTATCCAACATGCTGAGGTGGCAGCTCAGGAGCGCCACACAAAGAGCCTTGAAGGGAAGATTTTTCTGCCCCAAGTTCTCTCTTTGGGCCCATAAGAAAAAACAGAAGTTGGACAATGTACAAAGTGGAAAATGTTTATGAGCCATTCATGTTCTCATTTAAATTTCAAGCTGATTATTAAATATTTATGATCAGATGTGTTGGGGGCAAAAATAACCTAAAACCATGTGCACGTTTTGAGCTGAACAGTTATTTTTCTTTTTTTTAATGAGCATATTCTACATAAGCAGTTCTTTCCTCCGGCCGAGCAAATAACACCAGTTTTCTGTGATAGGTCACAGAGCCAGAGCTTTTGCAGTCACAAAAGAACGAGCTCTAAAGTTAAGACTCTGGATCCAAGCCATCACTAAAACCTCTCAAAATAGACCTCACAAAAAACTCCTACACACCTTGTCACCAGGCAGAGTGACTCTGCAGGCCATGTCCCAGGTGAGAGAAAACATGACGGGCATGAAGTTAGTGACAAACGGTTTGTGTCTGCCTCCCTCCTCCTTACTCAGAACATAGACCTGTGAAATAAAGAAGAGTAACACAAGTTTCTGTGAGCCAGGTGTAAACAAGCAAAGATTATTATAGCTAATATAACAATATAATGAGGAAGCAAAAATCACTTTCCATACCAATGCCTATTAGACACTGGTAATATTTTAGATTGAAACTTTCATGAATGCAACGTTGGCTAAAATCTCGAATGCACATAAATGCCGAGCAAAATTAATCTTGAAATCTTAATAAAAGATCTCACTCAAAGTGAACTGCTCCTTTATCACAGTAGAGTTGACAGGCTTGACTTGCATTGTAGTTACTCTCCTACTTTTACATTCACATGTTTAATAAACTGTTTTTGTAACTTTTAACACAATTATCAATAACAGAATAATCTGAGCTTCTCCAGCACATCCCAAACAGTGAGAATAGGGTTAAGTCTGGACTCCCAGGTTGTAATGCTACCCCTACAGACTTGTACAGTTAGCACTGGGCATGATAGGTGCAGCATATAATCCAGTCATCTTCTTAAAATGCTGTAACCATCACTCTAGAAGAGGGTCCATCTGAACTCTTCAAACCACACAACCTTTTCCCCGTTGTTGCAAAGTCCAATCTTTGTGCTACTGAAATAGTTGAAGCTTTTTTTTTTTAGCTGTTTAATTCAAATACCTTCATATTGTTTGTCTGTTCATCTGTTAAAGTTTACTTACTGCACAATTTTCCCTTATACTATACTACTGCTGTTTGGTGGTTCTATAAAAAGAAAATCTTTTTGAAACACTGAAAATGTAAAAATATTGATGTTATATCAAATTTATTGAAAGGTGTACACAGTGTAACTTTACGCTCTCAGACCTGTGCTTTGACTTTCTGGTGAGGCATGATGGATCCGGGTTTGCACATCACCATCCCTCTCCTCATATCCTCCCTCTTCAGGCCTCGAACCAGAGCACCCAGGTTATCTCCAGCCTCTGCTCGGTCCAGCGACTTGTGGAACATCTCAATACCTGAACCCAACAATATTAAAATTAAATACCCATGAATTCACCAGTTAGTTAACCCTGTACACACCAGTGCCGGACCTGCAGTTTCCTCAGCTTTTAAAGTCATTTTTGAGATCCCCATTTGGGCACATGTATGCAGATGATAATATTATTTCAACTCTAACAAGTATTCAAGTTGGCTGTCGCCTGAGCCTCAAACCACATATTTACTCTTCAACCATTTAATGATCCGTCAGACCCTGTATGGAAGATTCTCCAGTCAAGTTTAATCTAAACATGACATGTTAGGGTTTGCGTCGCATTGACAGAGAACACAAGAGGTTCGTCTCCTCTAGCTTTCTGTTACTTATTCAACTCACCTGTAACCACCGACTTGAAGGTGCGACTGTGGCCCACAAACTCACAGTCGTCTCCTTTCTTGATGATGCCCCTCTCCATAGTTCCTGTCACAACTGTACCTCTGCCTGAGGGACAAACAACCAACTTCAGCATCAGGGTAATTATAATTTTTGTTTATTTTTGCCATTTAAGTCAAACAGATCAAATCTCTGAATAAGGGATTTTACAGCCAGATGATGCTGAAGAGTTTTGCCACTTTAACTTCAAAAGTGTTAAACACTTAAATGTTTCTACAAACTGTTATATACAGACAACGGTTATGATGAGAAATCAGGAGCAAAAACATCCCCCCTGTATTAATTCCCCCTGAGTAAATAAGTATTACCAGGAGTGTTGTACATAAATTTTGGCCCAACCTGGGATCGAATAAACCCCTTCGATTGGCAGAAGGAAAGGTTTTTCCAGCTCTCTTTTGGGCAGAGGAACATAGGAATCCACAATCTCCAGCAGTTTCATCACTGCATTCACACCCAGCTCAGGCTCCCTGTTCTGAGATCAAAGAAACCAGAGACAGAAAATGTAATCCATTACATTTCATAAATAACACATCCACATTCAGGCTAATGATTATGTTATGCCAACTTTAATTAGCTGATCAAAAGAGACTAAGACAAGATGATGAACTGTCTGACCCTTTACACCCAACATTTCCCCTACCTCCAGGGCGCAGAGGGCGGAGCCTATCACAACAGGTGTGTTCTCGCCATCGTAACCAAACTCTGTGAGCAGCTCACGGATCTCGATCTCAACCAGCTCCAACATCTCCTTGTCTTCCACAGCGTCGGCCTTGTTGATGAAAACCACCACGTGCTCCACACCGATCTGCCTTGCCAGCAGGAGGTGCTCCCGTGTCTGAGGCATCTGACCATCTGTGGCTGCCACCACCAGGATGCAGCCGTCCATCTGAGCTGTGCCCGTGATCATGTTCTGAAGAAAAGGAAGTAGCGTTTAGTCTTATTAATAAAGACAACCACCAGGATGCATACAGGCAGAAGAAAAACTGATTACCTTGACGTAGTCGGCGTGGCCAGGGCAGTCTGTGTGGGCATAATGTCTGTTTGCTGTGGTGTATTCTACATGAGAGGCATTGATGGTAATTCCTCTGGCCTTTTCCTCTGGGGCATTGTCAATGTCTTCATACTTTTTGTATCGAGCACCACCGGCATCAGCAAGCACTGAGGAGGAGAGATTAAAACAAACATGATAATGTGTGAAAAACAAGGACTTTGAATTTCCTGGTAGGTCAAGTATTTCACTGTCTGGATTACAAGAAGTCATCAGATGATTTTATATAAATCTGGGCCAGCAGGAACTCTGATGCATGATTCTACCTTTTGTAATGGCTGCGGTCAGGGTGGTCTTGCCGTGATCAACATGGCCAATCGTTCCGATGTTCACGTGAGGCTTTTCTCTGCTGTATGTCTTTTTAGCCTCAGCAGCAAACGTCCGCCGACTCAAAGGCACAGCACACTGTCCAGCAGACAGACCCGGGATTTATACACAAAATCCATGTTTAATAGTCTAAAATATCACAGTTTGTCAGCATACTTACCAACTTGAATGAGCTGTGCAGAAGGCTTGGCGAAGAAAGCTGAAGGGCTATGAACAGAGAAGAAAAATATTAGAATAACTTAAATTTAGATGATGAATGAATGAATGAATATTTATTCAATAATACAACTACTTTTTCTTTTGTACAAAACAGGTTCATTACCTCATGTGAACCATCCTATTCTACTGTCTCAAGGCTAGGATGTTGACTCGGTCCCTCCAAGAATACATTCTTCTTTTATAGGACTTATCATGGGACTTTTATGCTTATCATAGCTGGTTTGTTTTACAATTCATGTTTCTCTCTCAGTTCAAAAATGAATTTCTTGCACCATTCCTGACATTTTCCTGAAGACATACCAGGTATAATCAGAATTCACAATTCCATAAGTCTCATCATTCATCACAAGTCAGATGCACAAAGTCAAGCCTCAAATGGTTTCACAGATGTGATGAATTTCTTATACTGGAGGGTAGTGTTTTAATTTCTTCAAACGAGATGTCACACATGAAAAATACAAATTTTTATTTTGGTCTTGTGGCCACAAAACATTTTTTCTATCTTCCAGATGCGTGTGATCTTTGGCATACTGCAGATGATGAGTTATTACTCTTGACTAGTTTCACCTTAAAATTAGATAAACTGAGCTACTCTCGCCCTGACAGCTGGGACAGGACCCAGCCCCCCTGTGACCCTTGAGGAGTGTAAACCGGGTAGAGAAAATCTAAGGACAAATGAATTACAACTAACCCCTCCGGTTCACATCATTTTGGCATTCAGTTAAATATTGTATAACTTTACTGATAACTTGACTTAAATAGAAAATTAAGAAGCAATAACAAAAGATGTTTTTCTATTATTGCCCGTCATAACCATTTCATTAGTGAGTTATCCCCCTCAAGTAAAAATCTATAATAAATAAAGCTTCTGCTGTGCAGCATCTTTCATCTTTCATGTTGGACAACAGCAGAATTTTACATCACCTACGAGTTACGTCAGGCTTTCACGAGCTAACATCAAGCGAACAAACCATTTTAACTAGAATGGGGACATATTGCCGTCACTGTTCTTCAGATACAGCTATTTTAGTAATTTGTGGGATGCAATATCTCAGTAGTTGTCAATAGTCAGGCTTAACGTTTATTCTTCTGCAAGTTGTTATCCTCATTAGCTTTATCGTTAGCTAACCCTCACCGGTAACGTGACCTTGCTCAGCTATCGGAAGAGGCAGCATCATTTACTGTTTTCATTTTCTAATTTCTACTCGCCCAATAGAGGTTTCGTTTGATTAGGAAACTAAATAATGGTGCTCTAGCTCAATAAGTTGTCAGAGATGCGTAAAAAAACATATAGGTGACAGAACTAAAAGATTTTTTACCAGAGAAACATGCACGCAGCCCCACAAGCGCCGCCATCTTGGATGGTTAAACAAACCAAAGACGTTTGAATATCAAGAGAGTACACCACCCAGTTACAAAGCTGTCGTCTGTTACAGCAGGCATTTGCCAGAGGGTGATGTCAAGTTCTGCTCTTTTCAGATTCGTCTTTTTGGACTCGGGTATCTTAGCTCTTTCGGCTCCCAAATGGCTCTTCATTTAGTATCACTTACAGCTTATATTTTGGTCTAATTTAGCAATTATGAGTGGTTTGTTTGTTGGTAAGCACGTTCACAATAAAGAATCGGCTTTTAAAGCAAATATTACTGAGCACTGGGAGAGCTAAGCAACTGAAGAAAAAAAATCTGGGAGCTTGCTCTCACACGATCCGAGTGATTCTAAGCATGGGCTCTCAGAGCTGCATCTTTTGCAGTTGACACATTTATTTATTTACTCTTTCTAAAAAATATGGATATAATATAAGATAGATAGATAGATAGATAGATAGATAGATAGATAGATAGATAGATAGATAGATAGATAGATAGATAG
>JAOXYM010000022.1:9554299-9580888 GCA_028567055.1 Leptatherina wallacei
TTTTGATTTGATTTTTTTTTTTTTTTTTTTTTTGAAAGGATGTAAGAGAACATTCTTGACATGGATCATGAATGTTGAACAACATTTTGTCTGTTACGACAATTGTTCATATAATCCAGGAGCTGGATTTTACTGTGTAAAATAGGTTTTCTGTATAAAGCGCTTTTTCAAATGAGTTTTTCTAGTTCGGTTTTTTTCTCTCCTTTTAGATTTTACATGTTATACCAAAAATCCCAGTAAAGATTATTATGTTTTTGCATCTTTTATTTATTCATTGATAAGATGTATCCAAATATTGACCCAAACATTGCGTTGCTAAATTTTCACTGTTGTAATGTTAAGATTAAAATCTAAAGTATTCCAGTTCAGACTCTTTAGACTCAATTTTGGACAATAGATTTATTTACTGTTAACAAAACACAGGATTATACATATACATTGAAGGGTCAGGTCACAGAAAGCCACCACATGTATAATCTATACATTAATATGGATGTTTCACAAAATATTTGACATTAAATCACAGTATGTACATATTAAAACTGATATCCACTGAGTGTTTTTCAGCCTCATATGTTTATATATCTGTGGTTTTTAAAAAATATACATATAGATATAATCATGGAAATATACAAAGTTGAACCCTATAAGGTGTTTGTTTTGATGCTCTTTTGCCCCCCAATGTTTTCCAGCTGCAAAGCTTTGAATTCACACAGTAGCTGTCAAGTGCTGATCAATTAAATCTCCAAATTCTGTTTTTCTTCCTCTTCTCCTTTCTATGTGTTTTTAAGATTGACTTTTACCCGGAAAACAAGGACAGAGAAGGTACTCCAGATATTTGGGATGCCCCAAGTATATAGGCTAGGACCTCTTCCATTTTGAGAAGTCATTGTTCTCCACTGCCTTTACGTCACCCACCGCAATCAGAAGCTGGGCCAAATAATATGTCACCATGACAATAATTTGACCATGCTGCATGGGTGCCACCACCTTGAAAACTTGCAGGGCTAGTGATGCATCAGACACCATGAAGATCAAGCTTCCGAACAGTGTTGCTGCATGACGGGTTCTAATAGCCAATCCACCCATTAGAATGATCAGGACGATGTAGACCCCCACACCCGGAGTCAGTAGATCAGAGTCTGGTGCTTTCCGCAGGAATGGATATAGATAGATGTAGAAACCTCCTCCCACTAATAACAGGATCAAATAGAGAAAACGTGTCGAGGTGGAGGAGGAGTAAGTTGCGTAACGACTGGATAGGAAGGAGAGCGAGTAAAGCAGGTGTGCCACGGCAAATGCACCCATTCCTAAAATGGACATGAGATTTGGAGCACACATTAAAATCAAAATGAGTTGGTTGTGTGGATTTAATATTTTGAAACTCTGTTTTATGCTTGCCACAACTTGGGCATAAAGAAACAGTTCGGTCTATAATTTAGATTGTATTAGTGAGTATAAGCATTTGAAAGAAATATTGTTACAGCGTAATTATTGGATTGGAAAATACTCCACTTTAAGGCTGTTTTATGAATAAACTCTTACCATGCAGAAAAAGCTCTGGCCATACCAAGCACCAGTCGCCAACAGCAGAGAAGATCAATCCCCCGGCCACACCCAGGACACTCTGACCTCCATTCCACCACAGCACCACTGCAGCCAGTAAGACAGCTGGTGCTGACTTGACACCTGCAGACGTGACTGATGAAGGGGCATCAGGAGTCCACATGTAGAAATATACAGCTGAGGACAAAAAGAAAGGCAAGAGAGAGAAAAAGAGGGAGCAGGACTGATAGAGACAGACAGAAAAAAAGGAGGATACTTGTTACAACTTCTCCAGTGACAAGAGGGTAAAACAATGATTTGACAGTTCTGTCTTTTTCATTTGTATAAAGCAGAAGTAAGTAACTAAACTGAGAGTAGGTCGTACCATATTTCTCCTCTGCCGCCTGTCATAGGCATCTGTCTCAAGGATGTCCATCTTCTTCCAGGCAGCTCTGTTGTGAACTCCAGCAGATGTGTCACTTAGATAGACCTGTCTTGTTCTTTTCCTCTGTTATTGTACTTTTCTGACTAGATTACACACACATATACGAGCCTTAGATGTTCTCCTGTGCTCCTCGTCTCGAGTCTCTGCTCAGTCTTTTAGTCTGCTGGTGTTCCACGGCAATGAACTTTAGACCGATCATTGCTGTCTGATAATCAAAGTTCTGCCTGTTTTTAGTCCCCATGGATGAATAGCTGACCTTTGACCTCTCCAGTGGCGATACATTGATGACACCAGCACATAAAGAGCAAAGTTGAACTGCTTGCAATAACTGTAAATTTCAACATACAATAGATATCTTTTTTTTTTACTTTAAACATTAACTTCTGAGAATTGCTCTTTGATAGGCATGTCAAGAATTTGCTAATAACAAGTGTGATCTAAAGGTTCATAATTTGACCATTGAAAATAATCTTTAAATCTTGTCTACTGAAAATTTATATTATCACAACTCCTGCTGACCTTCAGAAACTTAAGATTGAAAATGTCTAATTTTCTATTTAAAGATATAAATTCTGCTGCTCTTTGGTTTTATTTGACAGTGAGTGGGTAATAAGTGATACAGACTTATATAATGATGTACTGCCTAAGCTTAATAAATCCCAGACATATTTCAAAAATGGTGAAAAGGCTGACTCTAATCCAGTTAATATTGTCACAGAAAGCACATATTGTTGGATAATTCATAAAGGACAGGTGAAGGAAAGGCTGATTACTTGTAATGCAAGTATTCTAATAAACTCTTCTCTTACTTGTCACACCACCTTTATTTATTAAATTGGTTTGTTGTTGTTGGATCTGAAAGTGAAATTAAAGTTTAAGTGAAAGGAGGAGTCCTGTGTGTAACACTGTCACAGGCTGACAATGATTAACTATGGCCTCTGTGTCAAACTTTGTACTCTTCCTTCCTTCCATGATTGTGAATCTGACGAAGAGGCAACATAGAGATACCAGGTAGGACTTAAGGTCAATAGCAGACATGTGCTTTATGAATGTGTTTGTGAGCTTGCTGTGATTTTTTGGGGGGTTTTCATTAGATTTTTTGCTTCCTCTGCACAGGACATGGCAACTTTCTCCTCCACTTTGAAGATTGGAATAATAGGATATGGACATCTGGGTCTGAACTCCTCTCTAAATACCTTAATACACTCATTAAATGACTGTGTAGTATTTAGAGAAAAATCTATGTTTGTGTGATATAGGGCAGTACCTAGTGGAGAAAGTCCTTAAAGATGGGCCTGGTCTTGGTTTGATTCTGGCCTTCGTCTGGAACAGGAATTCAGACAAGCTCAAGGGTGTAGTTCCTGCTGAACTCATACTTGAAGATTTGTCGTGCTTTGCAGACAGGTTCAAACACACACAGATATTTTCACGACAGTGCGACTATGTTGTATCATCTCAGGATTATCTTTGATGTACTTTTAATGCTCCATAACATCCCTTTTTTAAAACTTGAATCAATAATCACTATTTGTTTTACAGGCGGTGCGATGTGATTGTAGAGGTATGCCATCCACAGATAGTAAAAGACTTTGGGCTTC
Organism: Leptatherina wallacei; assembly: GCA_028567055.1. Taxonomy (NCBI): domain Eukaryota; kingdom Metazoa; phylum Chordata; class Actinopteri; order Atheriniformes; family Atherinidae; genus Leptatherina; species Leptatherina wallacei. The sequence goes on from JAOXYM010000022.1 coordinate 9,557,888, forward strand.
ATTTTCTGTCTCAGTCTCATTTTATGGTGAGATTCTCTTATATTCTTTTGGAGTTTTGATAAATGAGTAAAATAACAAGTACATTAAACTGATTTCTGAATACTTTCATCACTTTTCTCTTCACTATAAATGATAAATGTGGCTTCACTTATCAGTAATCTCATAGAGGGTTAAATAAAGATTCCCAATACCCTTTGGATTGGTGATGCATCCATTTATCCATTTAGGTATATTATCTAAAACTTTTTAACAGATTTTTTTACACATGTCCTGAAGGTAAATTATTCTGATTAATCATATCTATATTTTAGGTGATTCATTAATTAATGGTCCAAAAAAGAATCGAGCTTTTTTGCTTGTTTGGATTAAGGAAAATATTTAGATCCTGCACAAGAACATTATCCGATCTTTGAAACCCGGTGGTAGTCATTTTATATCGAGCAGTTTGGCTCCATCTGGTCTATGATGACTTGCCACCTTGAATGAAATAACGTCAAATGAACCATTTTACACCAGATAAAAGTTTAAATTAAAATATCAGGATATCTGTCCATGAACTGAGCACACAGTAGGTAATGTGGCAAAAACAACTATAAAAAGCACTATGTTGGTCCATTAAAGAATGGGTCATGAAAATAAAGATATATTTAGGAATGTCAAAGTCAATCTCATGAATCCAACAGAGATGCTGTGGAGGCTAACAATTCCTTAGAGGAAACCCTCTAATGCCCCAGAGAGGACAAAGGGAAACAGAGCAGATACTAAATGTAAAGGTTCAGATTATTTTGCACTTTGGATTCTTTGTACCAACTTTTGGAGCTTGTGTGATAAATCTGATGATATTTTGAATTGTATTTCTGCAGCAATATAGAAAATTCTATGTACCAATGTATGTATGTATGTATGAACTAATTTGAGATCTTGGTGATACTCTATGTGTGTGTTTTTATTAGCATTTTATGTTCATTTAGAGATTCCATGTATATCTTACACAAGCTAACAGATAGTATGGGCATTCTTATAAGGAATGTAGCAAATGAAAAGAGTTCATGATAACCTGTTGTAATGCTTTGTTTTTTTCCCTCTTAGGTGGGTTCTCCTTCTGCCCTCTCTGACCCTGACCTGAACCAAAAGCTGCGCCAGGCATCTCTGCAATATGAAAGGACCCTATATGTCCCTAGTGGTGCATTATGGGGAGGCCAGGACATCCAGAGGCTGAATGATAGTGGGATGTTGAAGGTAACACTATGGCAAAGAAGATGGGAAAGTTCAATAAATGGTACAAATAGAGGAGCACACACCGTGGCCACTCTTTTTACTGTGTTAACCTTGACTATGAAATGCAATTGTTCTGAATTTTGTCTGGCTTGAAAAAGATGAATGTCTATGAAAATGAGAGTTAAAAGATCACATCAACTCCTGAATGAGACTCAGTTATTCTAATACTGACCATGATTGTTTCTGGAAATGTCTTTTTCATTTCTTGGATTTTTTTCTCAGACTTTGTTCATAAGAATGTCCAAACATCCATCCTGCTTCCGGCTGACAGGAGACGTCCTTACTGACTGGACAGAAGGGGAGGGCAGACGTGTTTTATTCAGAGGCTCAGTGGCAGAGCTGTGCCCTCTTGCTCCTAACAACGTCAACACCATGGCAGCCGCAGCCGTGGCAGGTGGACAACTTGGCTTTACGGGTGTTCAGGGAGAGATTGTATCAGATACAGCGTGAGTCTCTCCACAAATCTGAAGTTGTACACCTGTTTAGAACTGAATTATCAGGTTTAATCATTTTCTGTAACCCAGGTTAAAAGACTATCATGTAGTTGAGGTGGAGGTGACTGGGCCTGACGGTTTCTCGGTTCACACAGTGAGGAGGAATCCAGCCAAACTTGGGGCTGTAACTGGCAGTGCGACATACAACTCTTTCTGGAACAGTTTACTCAGTGAGTAATGTGGTTTCTGATCAGTTTTTTAGAGATTATGATCTAAAGCACAAAACTCATCAAAAGTCCTTAATTCAAGAAGTTTTAAACGTTAGTTGCTCTGCAGAAAATGTCTGTTGTGCCTCACACTATATATAGGTTTTTAGAAGTACAAGTAATAACATTTTACTTGTAGAGTATTAAGTTTTAATTACTTTACCGTCATGTTTGACAATGAATAAAAGCAGCTTTGGATTAGATGCATTGGAGTAGAAGATGCACAAGCTTGAAACTGATTTCCACTCTCCTGATAAAATATGTTGAAAATAATTATGTAATACTTTAAAACAGGTCAAATGAAATCATTCAGAAGTTTGTGTGCTATATACGTAACATGTGAATGAGAATCTGATCCCAACTTCTTGTTTCTCCCAGTTTGCAAAGGTCACGGGGGCAGAGTTTATTTGTGCTAAGGTGGATGAAGACTATGGAGGATTACCTACAATGTAGGAGATAGATCCCCTGCCAAATTCCAGATAAATTAAATGGTTCTTGGTGGATATCCTTCATGGATTTCAGATTACTGCATTAGTATGTTACTGAACATTTCCAAACCCACCAACCTTCGGATGTGCATTCAAATAAATTGTTTGAATACAATGAAAGAGTGAGAGAGATATTATTTGTAAAATACTAACAGGTATACATTTTTCAACTTTATTATAAGTTCATCTGGTGCAAGATTGTAACAAACGATATAACTCTGACAGTGGAGTGATAGTGAAAGCACAGGCCTGGTAAAACCATTTTTCTTTCTTCCAAAAGAAATGCAAATCAAAACGTACCTCAGCTCCCTTTCAAGCCATTCATCTTTAATTTTCCTCTTGAAAATATAGTTATCTCTGAGTGTGATCCTTATGTTCCCTCCTCTCTCTACACTTTCGCTGCTCCTTTCACCGATAAATACTTCCAGAAATGACGAGGGAATCGAGGATTAACCGTCTTCACATAAGCACACATTGACAGATAAAAGCTGTATAAGGTTGTTCATCAGTAATTGTCACTGAAAAACTGATACAATAAGGCACAGAAACAAAATTAAAAGCACACACCTGACATTATCCTCAAAATGAGAGCTTTTCCCATTGCAAATGCTTTGTTATTGTGCAAGTGTGTCCTCTACATTTCATTTCCAGACTAGGAGGTTTTGTAGGCATTTGGAAGGAAGCTACAGGGTGAACAGCTGAATTTCAAGTGCTGTGTCGTCTTCACAGTAAGTGGAACATGTCTTATGTCTTTACACAGGTCTTTTCCCAGGAAAAAAACTTGCTGATGACAAGCTGGTAAAAAACAAGGAGGGTTATGTTGTTTTCCCTGCTTTGACCCACCTTTGAATCAAGTATAAAACCCACCTGTGGAGACTAAATAAACTTTAGTTACTTCAAAAAACACTTTAGACCTATTTTATCCAGTGTTAGTACTCTACAGCAATACAGATCCCCCCCCTCCTCCTCCATGTTGAGCTGGCATTTTGCATTTTTGAGTCACTCCCCGTACTCTAAAGCATATCACTGGTTGTTCTGCTGGTGTAACTGAAACGATACCAAAACATACCAAACTTAATTTGTAGAAATTCTGAGGTACAGGTTGGGAAGACACAGACAGTGAAGCAATGTTTCACAACAAGCTTAAGCTAAATTCATCACAGGCATTCACACAGCTGCGCTCATTTTATAAGTTGTAATACACAGATGAGTAATGATTGCAACAGATAAAAGTTTCACTTGAGGGGTTCAGCATGTATTGACTCAGTTTGTGTCGCTTGTGACACCGTCGCCGTTCCCATTCCCATTCCCGTCGCCGTTCCCATTCCCATTCCCGTCGCCGTTCCCATTGGCTCCCAGAACAACAGGGGTTTTGTTTTTTAACGGCAAGGAGAAGGGCTGGCGGATGTTCACTCGGTCCTTTTCTGCCTCCAGATCTTCATCGTAGCGCTCGTCTTCATCATTGTCTTCAGCCTCGCTGTGGCGTGGGGAGGAGTGGCGAGACAGAGCCGGGGATGGTGGCACAGAGGCTGGTCGGGGGTAGCGGAAACCTGCAGCCTGTATACGAGAACAAGCACAGGTACTCAAGGAGAAGCCAAAAAGATTAACTAACTTAGAAGTGATCAATAATTAAAGTTCAACACATCTCCAACATAATATGCAAATCAACTCACTGAGGTGGGCTCATGAGGTTCATATACGTAGGTGTCAGGGAAGGCTTTAGCCAGGGCCATGTGGCGGGCAGCTATGTAGTACTGAAGCAGAAAAGAAAAGTAACTTTAAAATTACTTTAGATAGATAAAACTTTATTAATCCCCAAAGGAGAAATTCCAGTGTCTGGCAGCAATAAGTCAGACACAGTATGAAAAGAAGAAGGAAAAAAAGAGCAGAGGAGAGAGATCATCTTTGGGATTTGTCATCTCACCCTGCCGAGGTATCTCCAGTCCAGGAGATCACTCAGGCGCTCAGTCCGATTCCTCTGGATAATCCGCTGACGCCGGCTCTGCTTACAGAACTGGAACAGGAAGGAGGTGAGCTGGTTACAGGACTCATCAATCCCACGGTACCGCCGGTCAAGGATGTAAATACCTAATGTAAAAAAAAAGAAAAAAAAAAAGACATGGTGTCCAATACAGTAGCACTCATTTCTGCTTTTTCTTTTTTTAAAAAGTAGTACTCTTTCATAATCAAAGAAAATATCATGAATATAATACACGTACCATATGCTGAGGGGTCCGCTATGTGTTCCTCCATAAAACAACCAAAGCCTGACAGGTTGGTTGAGATTGATGGAATTCCCATGACAGTGCACTCAGCTGATGACAGAAACAGTAAAGCATGGTTACAGTTTCACATGATACATCTTAAATCCACATATAGAAGCATTCATGAGTAATACCTGGTGTATAGCCCCAAGGTTCATAGTAAGAAGGGAAGACACCAAGATGGCAACCTCTTACAAACTCCTCATAATCCATGGGAAGTAGAGGAGAAGTGGATGAAAGAAACTCTGGATGGAAGATGACCTAAAAAAGGAGAAAGCATCAGCATCAAAACCAGATATTTGAGTCTTTCACATGAGTATAAAGATAAAAACCCAACTCGCACCCATAACACTATAACACAAGTCACACAATGGTGACGACTACTAACACATTAAAGACTTCAACATCGTTTAAATTTCTCCCCAAAAGAATATTTCGACTTCATTTTATACATAAATTCTTAATATAAAAAGAAAAGTACAAACACCCTAAAAAGGGTTGAAAATAAAAATCTTTGTATCTTTTTCCAACTAATCTAATGTACCTTAACACGGTCAGCAGAGCTGTTGAAAAGGCCGATGCGGCGGACACAGTTAAGGATAGGGTCGCTGCTGTCCTCCAGCATGTTATGGGTGCAGATCGGAGGTTGGCACTGTCTCTGAGTTGCAAAGATGGCACGCTTCATTATAGTGAAATCGTCTTTGTCCAGCATCTTTGATATATCTGGCAGCTGCCCGCTAATGTAAAAAAATGAATAAATGAAAAAACAACATCAAAACAAATATCTTTTAGACGCAATGGTGCAAAGAGTATGTTCAGTGGTAAGCTGGATCCACAGGGGCCATCTTTATAAATCATGTAATTTGGTCTCATGGTTTTTTCCAGATGGAGAAAATTTTGTAATGATAGCGTGCTTTTACATTTCCAATCAAAATAAGAGAGTGCTTCTTGCACAGAATCTAAATATATTGATCCAGTTCAAAATGTATTTATGTATTGCTAGACATCTCATTCCACATATTAAAGATATTTAGAGGTAGGCTCAGAGTAATCAACTTACACAAGGAGTGAGTCATAAAGTTTCTTCCCAAAGCGCTCCTTCACAGTCTGAGCAGTATCCCTGTCAGGTGCAGCAAAGAGAAGAACCAATTCATAAGTTGCATTTTGGGTGTCAGGTTAACAGTGAACACTTACAAGCAACAACATTCATTGTATACAAGGGCTTTTATACACCAAACTGACCAGCTTCAACAAAAGAAAGCCCCGACTGCTTGGTCTCCTAGTATTGCCAGCATCCAAGCAAAAGTGCAGCAGTCAAACGCATTGCAAAGACCACATTAACCAAAACCTGGGATGTACCATCTACATAAAAGAACACAATTCTTTAGCCCATCTCCAGAAGGGACAGCAGTCTAATGGTTCAGTCAATGAAGTCTATATTGTTCAAAAAGGTTGATAAAAACAATAACCATTTGTCATGTTTAGATATGGTAAGTGAGAAGTGTAGTGTGGAAGTTGCATTTACAGCGCTTGGCCTTTGGTTTTGGGAAAAGAGGTAGTGAGGAAAAATATGGAGCAAATCAGAATGATCAATCTGAAGCTGATTTAACAGGCTGAAACAAAAACAAAAAAAACTAAAACAGATACATTTCTGACAAGGTCCTACACTGCGAACAGTGTTACACAATGAAGCACAGCAGATTCTCAGCTTGCTGTGTAAGGGACTTATAAACAGCCTCACCAGAGTTGCTTCCTGACTGCTTGGCCCTTCAAGGTCTCCACATTGAAGTTGTTTGTTCGTGCTGGCATGATGAAGAAAGCTATAACAGTCACATCACTGTGGTTGACCTGTGACGGGTAGATCATATAGAAATATAAAGCTCAGTTCTTACAACTCAAATGGACAAACACACCTGTACACCTGGTATTAGAATTTCACACTTACTCTCAGTAGATAGTTGAGTCTGGCTAAAGCCTCGAGGAAGATGTCGGCTCCTTTGTTGGAAAACTCGTACCTTCCAGCAATAAAGAGGAACAAACACTTGTCCAGGTTGAAGTCGAGGTGCCTGATGGTCATAAGAGTATCATAAGTCCTACAGTATACTCTTCTGAATTTGATTTGCCTCGTTCTTATATGATTGTATATATAAATCTGACTGTGCTGTTGTGTTATGTTTGTGTGACTTCTGACCCGTAGAAGTGCCCCCTGACGAACTCCTGAATCCTATTCTTGCTCTGAGCATGGAGGTTTTGAAATTCATGCATAGCTGAGAACTTCTTCACATTGAGCCCGTTGGGAGTGATGATATCTGTTGCGAGGTGGGAGAAGTTTAGGGCGTTAAATCAACAACATTATAAGAGAACCAGAAAAACTGGTTACACTTTGGCAAGTTGGCGATCAGAAATCCATCGCATCCCATTTTCAGCAAGATATAATGTCTGTTGTGGTGATAATAATAAAGACCAACTGAATTATCAAGGAATCTTTTGAAAAACACAGATTGGTTCACCCACCTGGTTTCCTTTTGAGCAGATGCTCTGCTTCAATAGCTGTGATTTGCGACACGGTGGTGAAGACGTGGGCACAATGTGCAGCAGAACGCTCCAAACAGTAGCGATGGTAGATTTGTCGATCACCGGCTTCCTTATCCACTTTGAACTGTGCAGGACAGGACATGAGGAGTGTGCTAAACAATTACACTCCATAACATATATAATAACATTATCCGATATGGGTTTTCTAAATTAACTTAAAGACACACAAACAAACATACATTTGCAAGGTTGTTATAGAAGTCCACGCTTCCAGCACATAGGTAACGTCCCAGGAGTGTGGCATGAGTGGTAAAGATGGTTGCTACAGGCAGCTGTCGGTGTCTACACAACACCAGGCCCAGGCCAGCCAGCCACTCGTGGAAGTGGGCCACAACGTGTGGAGGTTCCTCACTCTGTGCTACGTACTGCAAAATAAAAAGCAAAGTTTTCATAGCAAATATATAGATTAAACATAAACAATACATGTTGTAGAAAGGTTTGATCTCCAAGTCAAAAGTTCTGTTACTGTAAGTTCACTCTGATTCAGTGCCAAGTTTCTGGTTCCATGTAGCTCTTAATATTCAAATCACACACATATATTTGGCTTCCCCTTTGTTTTGTCCCTAGAAGTTTCACAGAAATTTGATGCAGGGTATTCCAGTTTAAAGCTACAACCGATGGAAATTAATCTTTTTTTTTTTTTTTTTTTAATGCATCTTGATTTTCTGCTTTAGGCTAAATATGATGTAGCAAATCAAAATCCCTACCACTCCGTCCACAGGACAACACTAAACTGAGTTCTAAATGTCTGCACTCTGGCTGGAGTTCAAAATCATTCGTTTTAAAAATCAGCCAACAACTTTGCTTATATGTTGATAAGCTGATAAAGAGTCAGTGTTTGCCAACATATCTGTATGTGTAAATAATTTGTAATCTAATGTTTCATAAAATGTTCTTAGTCCTTTGTACTTTAGTTCCATATTCACTGTCCCTATTAAATGCCATTTCTTAAATACAATATAAACCGAGTTAATTACTAACTAAAAACCTCTCTGCAATTCTCATATCTTTTCCTGCTTTATACATATCAGTTCTTCTACTTAACCAATTAAGATCTTAGACTTTAGTTAAAGTTACCAAGACCTCACATATTTTGTAAAGCTGCCCAAACTTTTGCCAGGTGCTTCTATTCTGTGTGAATGCTGATTCAGTTTGGATGTTTTGTCTCTGGTTATTTGATTACTCTTGAACAGGGACAGGCAAAGATGGTCTTCACAGGCTGCAGTGCTGCAGGTGTTGGATATTTCCTGCTGCAGCACACCAGTGACCTTCTTGCTGTGAGGCTGCGGTGCAAACCACCACACCACCGTGCAGACAGGTATAGCTGAAATCACTGTACAGACGTCTTTAATGGTTATTTTATCAGATGATAGTGCAGGTATTAAAAAACTAAATAAAAATCAAGATTAGATCGAAGCAATAGTTACTATGAGCGACCACAAACTGGCATGTAGTCACAATGAGCTGCTTTTCAGGAACAATATCTTGCATGTTCAGCTCAATAACAAAAAGGAGTTAAAAGTTAGTTAAACATGTGAATGAGAACAACTGTTCTCATGAATCCATCTGCTTCTACTGTATATACACAGGAGTATACAGTACTTATACTTTATGATTTTTATATAAAGTTTTTTTATTTATTTAAATGCAGCAATGTGGAACTTTGGAGCATGTGCAGCAATCCTAGGTCTATTTGAGTTTAGTTAGCTGGCATTTAATCACATCAAGGCATGCATATATGCCTTAATGTTCCATTTTGCTCCGATTAGGATTTTTTCCCCTACAAGTGTCATGGACAGGTGGTTCGCTGCTGCCTTGCTCCTCTTGCACTTATTTGCTACTCGGAGCAGCCAGCCCGAGGGTGCTCAAACTTTTAGTTAAACAGTGCTACTGACCTCTCCCAGAAGCCAGGCTGTCAAGAAGCCAAATAGTACAGCATCGTTGGCCTCGCGGTCGAACCATGGCACACCAATGTCACAAAGCTCCCAAAGTTCGCTCTTCCAGCGGTCCAGAGACCAAGCGGTGAATCCAACATCAATCAGAACTACATAGGGACTGCCTTCAATAAGCCAGCGGCCAAAGTAAACCTGTAGAAAAATGGATCGAAGGGTAAAAAAAAAAACATGGGAATGAATGATGGAGAGCAACTCTTTTCTCATCCATTTTAAAGTTTCTATGTTTAAATTCCTTTAAAATCTATTCAGTTGGATATATTAGGGGGTTGCGGCTCTAACAAACATTTATATCAGTATGATTTGGTTTGTCCTTCTATGTTCAATCTATGTGTACATATTTGATGGCATCTATCACCTTTTCAAAACATATTCCAACCGCATAATCTCATATTAACCTTGACTGTGTTTGTCTTGTTAACAAAAACCTCAACAAAAGTTTGCCTGTCATAGCTTCAGCTATGACCATGGTTTGATTAACTATTTCAGCAAGTAAAATCAACAAAAACACTTGAATTACATGATTGTATCTCTTCTGCAGGTGTGGTCTGTCATGCATGACTCTGGGTAAACGAGATAGAGGCTTTGTTGAAGTGGCTGCACTCTTCCTTTAAAAATAGTACCACTACCACTCCTAAGCCTTGACATATTATACCACAGCAATCTTTGAATGACACCGCACAAAACCTTTAAGTATCACACTCAGTCATCTATTTCTGGAGTGCGTCTATGTGAAAGAGCGTGTCACCGATACAACCTCTAACCTTTGTGGGGAAATGTCACAGGGGTTTGATTTGTGATCAGGAACACAAGACTGAGCAGAAAGGGAGTGGGCCGGATAAAAGAGGGGCTAAGGATAAACTTCTATTTGGTTTCCCCGTGTATTTTTAAAGCTCGTGTTCACAAATCTCACAGCAGGAATGAAAGCCTTTAAGTGGACCACATGTATGTTTACCATGCATGTGTGGTAGTACCTTACACCCACTGGAGTTCATTTTGTCAATGGTCCGCTTCAGCACAGGGTTGGTGGGTTCAATCAACTCCACTTGAGTGCGCACGTTGCTCTCCACGTAGGGACCCACGAGGAAATAGTTTTCACCCCATTCCTCTGCGGTCAGACGGGCTTTGGTCTGGATGACAGTGTAGATGCCGCCAACTACGCACATGCAGGGAAAAGAGGCCCCACACAGTCAAGACAAAGATATCATGTCATCTTATCAACATTAGATTTCACAAAAAAAATTTTGAAAATCCATGTTAAGGGACATAGTTCCACTTTTATCATGAAAGAAAAAGAACCCAAATATTTACTCATTCTAAAAGTTTTCATGAAAAGTGATCACAGAGTAAAACACTTGCCTTTGTTGGCAACTTCCCAAGCAATTTCAAATAGAACAGCATCTTCCAGATCAAACTCCTCGTCCCATTCCTCAAGTCCTGAGAGGGACGTGACGGACAGGCTGCGAGCCAGCGGCATGCTATGTAAAAATAGAAAACACTCCTTTGAGAAGGGAACACCTTACAACTATGTATAAACAAAACATGACTGTCACATGTTCAACTTATTTGCCAAGATGTCTTCTGATGAGAGAAAAATCTATACATAGCAAAAACACTTTTACCTCAAGACCTCTTCTTAATCTATCTTTCCTTTTACTTATCTCATAAAAACACAGGTCAGTCTGATTTTAAGCGGCTTGCCTGACCTGATATGACAGACAAACTGTTTGTTTTATCAAAGTAGATTACTCTTATGAATACAAAGCTAACCTCGAATGTAACTGACACAATAGAGAGAAGGAGGAAACTTCCTCTTGACCAACAGTACCGTGATTACATTACCTAGTTGTGGTGGAAACCCAGCATTTCTGGGGTATTCTTAAATGTTTGATATGTCTCTTTGAATTTTATCTTTCACGTCCCAAATAACTTTGTAAACTTAACATTTTGCTGCTGACACAGGGACCCCTGGAAAACAAAAAAACTTAGAAAGTACACTGAGCAGAAATTTTTTATGTGCCACCACCATTATGTTGGATGCATATTACCCAACGTCTAAGATGGCTAAAGGACATTACTGTCTTCCTTCCAGAAACACATGCAAAACCAGTCAATAGTTTGGACTTATCCATCAATTATTGAAAGTATTGCACACTCTACGACACTTTGAAGATCAAATTTAACCTTAGCTTCCACATTGGCTGTTTTGGGTTTTTCTGCCTTCGGGGACTACATTCTCAAGAGCAGCAGAGACATTTAAAATGCATTTACAAGACAGCGGAGTATTCTTTCTGGATGAGTGCATGAGTAAAATTACAACTTTGTTTTCCTGCTTGTGGAAATGATCCAACACAATGAGAAAATGGGAGAGTGGCATGAGAACGATGCACAGTTGTAAAAGGACAAAGATCAGGTATGAACTTGATCTGGAGGTTTTAGCACAACATGATGTCCCATGAAATGTTGTAATTATTTGAAGCTGGGGCACATGGAAATCTACAGACTTTGGGAATGTCTCTTCCGCCTGTAAACACTGTACACTAACTTACAGGTAAGCAGAAGCATATGACCTGACCTCAGACTGCATGATGTTTGTGTTTAGCTGCTACTGACAACAGTCAACAAAAAGGGACACTCGATATAAACTGAACCCAAATAGGCCAGACCAGCATCATGATACAGGATAGCTATTCAAGTTGACCAAAAAACTACTCTGATAAACTTTCCTCCTTTTGCATGCATCTCTCCATTAGAAAAATAGATTTAATAGATTTCATTAAAATGAACCAACTGCCCTCCGTGTACATATTTTGAGAGTAAACACTAGACTGTTGAAGCTGAACTTTTTTTGGGGGGGGCTCACATGAACTCCTCTGGCTTTTTCGAGAAATCCGCCTGCAGTTTCTTACAGATTGTTTTCTATATATATCAGCCTACCTGTATTAACATGTCTCCGTTTATACAGAATAAATCTTGACCTTGCTCACGCCCGTACATCTCCCATAAACAATGTGGTACCTCTCCAGTAGGCCCATAACTCTAGGAGCGGACAGAAATGGACCATCGTGTCCCACATCAGATTCGTCTGCATACTATATATCAAAAATGCTACAAAACTCTTCAGCAGACCTCCCGCAGAAACCTGCATGCCGAGGGTGCATATTTGTGCTCCTCCTGAGTTGCGGAGCGAACGTGACATCAAGCACTCAGCTGCTGCAGCTGTTGAAAGGCCGCGTCTGTCTGCGCGTTCCCCGAAGAAGAAATTAACTATGACCATATTGTCACAAATACCTTTTAAAAAAGGCTCTACTCACCCTTCAGCTTTGTTCCAACTTCACGAAGATGGACTAAACATAGGCAGCTGTCGTAGTCAATCCGCAAAGTAGGAAAACAGTGGAGAGTGGGGAAAAGGGGGCGGCTGCTTTGGTTAAATGTCAGCGATTCACTTTGGCCTGGTACGTCATGCTGAGGCAGGGACGTTCATTGGCTGCATTGCAGAAAGAAGGCGGGGTTAGTGACTGCGGAGTCCCTGCTGTCACATTATGAGTTTCATCACTATTGGCCACAATCTCCACTTTGTCTCCGCCTCCAGGCTCAGCTTGACGATAACTGGGCGTTTTCCTCGGCGGAGGGACGCAATTGGCTGAACAGAAGTAAAAAAAAGACTTGCTTTGATTGGTGAATCCTCGTTCAATCCATGCAAATGAGGGAATCGTGAGCAGTTTTTTTTGTTAGAAATTTATTCTTACGCTCAGGGGGCAGGGTTTGGAAATGAAACGTGACCAGCGACATGTATCTGTGAGCTATCCTATATTAACCTATATATAGTTATTTTCCACGGTCTGAGTATCCATAGTCTCACACTGCACTGTCCCTTCCTGTTGTCTGTGACATCTGACCTCTCTGAATATGTGTGGGTCAAGAGTTTAAGGGTCCAGTTGAATAGTCAAAAATACCATGTTCCATCTTCTTTTCTTAAACCTTTTTGCTTTAATATTGTTGGAAAAGTAAAGGTGAAGGGTCAAATTTGCAAGGAAACAATGATCAAGCTGCAGTGAGAATCCCACCTCACTTACACTAAGCTGTGATGAAGGTTTGCAACACTGAAACTACAATTAGTTTTCTGTCTCTTCTCCTGAGGACCCAGAGTAAAAGTGTTGTTAATTTTGTGTGAATTTATAAAAGGTGTAGGTGATCAAATTTAGGTGTATCTCAGTGATTTTAGTGTCATATAGCTTTTGCTTTTAGAACTAGTGAATGAGCAGTAAAGTAAAAAGAGCAAAAACAGACAATACACACAGTACTGCAAAGTATAAAGGATGTTCAATATTTGTGATGAAAACAATCTATATGTAAGATGTATGCCAAGTAAGGACACAAATCATTGCATCTAGGACTTCACCATTAAATCTTTCATATTTTTGATTGAAAATTGGATGTGAATACTATTTTTAAGCAACCAGTATCGAGAAGGATCAGAACAACTCGCTACAGGAGGTCGGGGGAATCAGCTTCAGTTAATGTGGAATATGGAAAGGCCTTTAAACCCTCGTGGAAATAATTTAACTCCCTAGCCATGGGGGATAAGGTGGTGAATAATCCAACTAGTTAAAACAAAAAGTTTTCAGCACATTTGATGACACTCCTCTCCCTCTTCAACCAACTTATTCCTGCTGCAACCGCCCTGAACTGCATCAGTCTATCACCCAACCCCCATCTTGATCTCAATACCCCTCTCCACAATAGTCAGTTCTCCGCCACTCCTGACCGCTTCTGCCAAAAAGTACCATCCCCCCACCCGCCCTGATGCAGCCCCCTGCACCAACCTGTCCCTCTCAACTCTGCAGGTGTAGAATGAGCTCAGGAAGATCAAGGCTGTACAAAGCTGCAGGGCCAGACGGCGTCAGCTCGAAGCTCCTCAACTCCTTTGCAGACCAACTGTCTGAGAGTTGAGTATATCTTTAATAAGAGACTATACTCTTATTAAGACACAACTGTGTGGTACCCATATTGAAGATGCAACCCTTGAAGGACCCCAACACCCACAGGGTAGTGGCAATGTCAATACATTTGAAGAAGAGATCCTGATCCACCTGTACTCCCTGTGAGTATAGGCCTTGGAATTATGTACAGCAGATGAACAGTATGAAAGTGATGTCCTTAAGAAATAGGGAACAAAATAAAAAATAAAAAAAACAAGCAGCTAGACCTGAGAGATGTGACCCTTCAAATGATCCACGTTGACCACGGACATTGTTATATAGCTTCCTGGGGCAAAGACTCCTCATTACCCAAACTGCCTTTTTTTTTTCCAGATCTGCTATATGTGTAATAGAATATGTTACTTGAACTTCTCTTGCTGATATTAATCTTTCTGCTACTGTCATATGGCTGCTGTTGAAACTAAAGCAACTGAAATGTAAGTTATTCATCTTTTTGAAAAAAGCTACTACATTATGAACACTGGTAAACATTAAGGTATACTGTTCATAAGGAAAAAATTAAATCTTCTGTGTTACTATGACAACTGTTCCCTCAGTTTCATCTCGGGGAAGATTTTTCTTGTGTTTCTCCTGCCACATCTTCTCTGTTACTTTATCCTGACGGTTCATCCAGATCTCTTCACTTCTTCTTCCTCCTCCCCCTCCTTCTTCTCCTCGTGTTCCAGGACTCAGAATCTAACAAAGACAACAGCCTAAATTTATTTATATAATTTGCAACATAATTTCAATCTGCTGATGACTTTTGTGAAATGACTGAGGAATCTACTGCAGTGAATGTTGGTTACTTAGAAGCTGCTTCTGCATTAAATCCTGCTTTCTGTCCACCTCCTCTTTTCCTGTTTGCTCTTTTCCCTGCCCTCTTCCTTCCTCTGTGTGCTGTTGTCAGTGTTATTCAAAAGATAAACATAAAACCTAATCAGTATTTAAAGTGTGACCAAAGGCACGAACAGATCCATATCCATAAGATATATTATAGGTCTTTTGAAATACCTTATGGGAAATGTGGTCAGGTACCTTTACTTTAATTTTATTTTATTTTCTCATCTGAACTTCGGGCTTTAGTCTAAACAAACAAACAAAAAACAAACAAAAACAAACAGACAGCCAAGAAAGAAAGAAAGAAAGAAAGAAAGAAAGAAAGAAATGTATGTCCATCCATACAAAGCATTGCTATTATAATGAGGTATCCTCCTTAGAGTCAGGGAACGGAACAAAGTTTTCAAGAAACCTGGAAAACTATTTCTGAAAACTACTTAAAGAAAGCAGCAGCTTGTCAAAACTTAATAGTGACTTTCAACCTCGTTAAAAGTGCACGAAACGCTTTCTGTCTTAAAGACTATTAAAAGCTGTTTGCGCGTGTGTCAATAATAATGAAGAAGGGGAGACGACTTTAGTTGCCTTTCCCTCCCTTCTCATTGCGTAGGGTCTGACGTCGTTTTGCCGCGAACACACGGTCTCTTCTTGCAGTAGGTCTTGCCAAGTCGTGTTTAGTTTCCTGTTTGTAGCCGCTGATTTCCCCCTCAACTTCCGCTATTTCTGTGTCGTCATTGTCCATTCCTTTGCTATTGGGCCTAGAAACGAAACTGAAATTTTCCGCGCTTTCGTCGGTGAAAGGTCACAAATTAAAGAAGAGTGGCGGGAGCTGTTGTCAGTCGAGGGCTCTGTTATGAAGGAGCGACTTTGTAGGTCTTTGAAAATTTACTACAAGCGCCCCGGACGCCCATTAGTGTCTTTACAGATATCATTCACTACGTATAGGTAAGATTAGCCAGAGCGCGACAATGTTTAGTGTTTACACCGGAACTTGCTAGCTCTCTTTTAGCTTGTTTTAAGGGAAAAGAGCTGCCCCAGTTTTAACCAAGTTAATCACGTGTCACAATCCTTACCGCCGAATTGCTTTATACGTGCATGTAAATCTTTAATGAACTGTACTAACACGAAGACACATTTCTAGAGTGCGCTTGGGAAAAGTTGCTAACTACGGTGCTTGATTGTGATGCTATCTGTGTTATGTGACACTTGCAGTTGTACAGCAGTTTTTTCATTGCACGGGCTGTGAAGAGTGGAAAGATTTCCTGATTTTGATAACACTCATCAGACTCAAAACATTCATTTTATTCCATCTCTAACATCTGTGGTTTGACTTGGGGTTTTGTAATCGACTGAGAAGACGACAGCTTCCAAATATTGTTATTGATCTGTTGCTATTTATTTCTCTCACGTGTCCACGCTGCTTGATTTTGCCTTTTGATGGGCAATTTCTTTTAATAACAAGATTACTTCCTTATTATACCCTCTGTCCTCACTGCTTTCTTTTAAATGACCTGTAGGTATGGATTATAAACGACGCAATGGTGGCCCTTTTATGGGCGGCCAGTCTCAGTCCAAACGGGGTAAAATGGCTGGTGAATGGGAGGACAGTCCATCACAATTTGAAGAGGAATTGTTAATGTTTGACGAAGCAGAGATGGATTCAGAGGAGACGGAGGGGCAGGCAGGACATGATGTCATTCCAGTGGGTAAGTTTGGCTCCGAGAAAACACAGTCAAAGGTAATATTGTGTTGTGTAAATGACATGGAAACCTGTTTCAGAAATGTTGGTGGTCCGAGTTTTTCCACTATATCCATAACTTTAAGCACTTGGAATACTACAGTTTTAGTGTGACATAACACAGTCTAGGCATTGTTGACAGTAATAATGTATGTTTCTAATATTTGTGATAAGAAAAAATGTTCCAGTTGATAACTAAACCAGATTAGCCTCAATGACTAAAGTTATGTTTCATTCATATCGTGACAAAGTAAAGTAGCTGTTAAGCTTTGCACTGTACCTGTAAGTAATGAGTGGATCCTGTGCAATCAGGTTAACATCCATCTCAGAAACTTACTTAACTGGTGCTTCAGTTTCTGGTAATCCTCCAACTTTTCTTTATAGTAGATGCAACCAGATTCATGGTGAATAATGCTCTTTTAGGTTTAACTCTGCCATACCTCTTCTTTCTGTCAGGTGAGCTTTTCTCAGCAGACCTAAACCCTCGTTGGCGACGGCCTCCTGCCCCATCACTGAAACCATCATCCGATACCTTAGTATTCCAGCAGATTGATCTTGACTATTACTTGGGTAATTATTGTTACAACAAGTTGACTTAAAATGTAGTCTGCTGAGTGTCTGCCCATGATTCAAATTGATTTCTCTTTTTGTGTCACGTAGGTGCATCAGTTGCTGGTATGCCTGGTCAGTCACAAGGAAAAGTACCAATCATTAGGATGTTTGGCGTAACAGATAGTGGCAACAGCGTTTGTTGCCATGTCCATGGCTTTGCACCTTACTTCTATGTTCCTGCACCAAATGGTGAGTTCTTGACATAATTATATAACACTTTTTATTTGATTGGTCATACTTATTCAATGAAAATATAATTTTAGATCAGTTAATCATATTCCCAGTAACACCACTTCTGTTGTTTTGAAGAGTCAAAATGATTTAACTAATCCCTATAGGTACTACAATTTTCTCTTTTTATGTTTAATCTGGAAAGGGTTCAAATCTGACTACCTGGGCGAATTTAAAAGAGAGCTGAATTCTGCTGTTCTGAAGGACATGCGCTCCAATAAGGACAACATCTCAGTCACAGTGTTGGCTGTGGACATAACCCACAAAGAGAGTGAGTACAAGTAATGTGCAAATGCTATATAGATTTTATTGTACAGTTGGAAGTTTTAAAGGTGTTCTTGAACAGTAATACATTTTCAAATAATTAACAAACCATTGTAGTTGTTAAACTAGTGTAAGAATTGTCATTTTGCTGCTTGAAATAAAGAACTTAAGCTTCCCTCTCTTTTTCTCAAAGGCATTTACGGTTACCATGGAAAACGCAGTTTGGATTTCTTGCGGATAACCATGGCGATGCCTCGTCTCATCGCACCAGCAAAGAGACTGTTGGAACAAGGCTTAAAGTTTGGACCCTTCCCTATTCAGAGTTATCAATCTTATGAGGCCAACATAGATTTTGAAATCAGGTATGTGTGTTTTATGAAAAAAGATAAAGTATTTATATCGCATGGCAGCCAGATGGCGGATGGAGGTGTTTAAACGACTTATTTCTTGTGAATTGATCATTGTCATAAAGTCAGGCTTGCAAAGAAAGTTGTGGGATTGTATTAAGGTCACAACAAAAGAAATGAATCACACTCATTTCTATGAAGAAAAGGGGAAAGTAATTTATATCGATGACATTGCAAAAACATGTAGATCATATGTCACAAACATAATTTTACATTACAACATAATTAAATATTCCAATTATATGTACAAACATTTAAATCTCATGTCATTGAAGTCAACTCGTAATGAATGAAGCAACTTTGATAGATGTATAATAGATGATTTTCTTACTTAATAGATTATGTGTAAATATGAAGCTAGAGCTATTTTTCAGTCTAACGAGCCTCCGTCTGTTTTCAGGTTTATGGTTGACAGCGATGTGGTTGGATGCTGTTGGATTGAACTTTCCAAAGGCAAGTACCAAGTTCGTGAAGAAAAGCTCGTGGGTCAGACAGATTCTCAGTCCTCAGGCAAGGTAGGTTCACATTTGACTTGTTGCTTGATACAATCTGCTTTGCCATTTGATCAAATGGCTGCAGTTTGTCAGGAGTTCACTTTCTTCTCTTTGAACAGTTTATTCAAGCTTTACCAACTATGTTTATGAATGTCCACCTCCTTGTATGCATCCTGCAGGTGTCTTTGTGTCAGTATGAAGTGGATGTTGGATGGACGGATTTGATAAGTCACCCTGCAGAAGGAGACTGGCAAAGGATTGCACCACTTAGGGTCCTCAGCTTTGACATAGAGTGTGCAGGAAGAAAAGGTAGGGTTTTCTTCTCCCGCGCTCTTACTTTGCTGTAAACAAACAAACGACCAACACAGTATTCAATTGCAGAACCAAGTGAAGTCACGGTCAAGCTTGGTGAAAAGAAAATGCACATTGTTGACCTTGAAGTTCACTTTTTTCTTTCCAGGAATCTTCCCAGAAGCAGACAAAGATCCTGTGATTCAGATAGCATCAATGGTCCAGCGGCAGGGTGAGACGGAGCCCTTCATTCGCACAGTGTTCACGCTTCAGTCCTGCGCCAGCATTGTTGGCTCTCAGATATTATGCTTTACTCAGGAGAAACAGCTTCTCCAGGTATGCACCCTATTCAGGAAGGCACTGATGAATATATCATTTTGACATGTTTTCTTGTTGTCATGTACAGTGTCTTATCTGACATTGTTCTGTTTCTGGGTGAGCAGAGCTGGGCAGAGTTTTTGAGGACAGTGGACCCAGACGTCATCACTGGATACAACATTCAGAACTTTGACTTTCCCTATTTACTCAACAGGGCCGCTGCTTTGAAGGTTAGATGGAGCCACATTCATTTAGTTCAATGCAAAAGTCTGAAATTATATCGGCAACTAAAGCACAAAAACTTCAGAAGCCCCGTCCTTTTTGTTTCTCCTCTACTTAGCATTAATTTATTTTCCTGTTCAGGTGAATTATTTTCCCTACCTGGGCCGAATGCGAGGCGTCAAATCGGTTCTCCGCGAGTCAAGTTTCCAGAGCAAGCAGATGGGCCGCAGAGAGAACAAGACCATCAACATGGAAGGCCGAGTTCAGTTTGACCTGCTGCAGGTCAGATGTGACTATTGTAAATTCTAACATAATTACCGCAATAGTTTAGTTACGATGCAGATGACATGTTTTGTAGGTGAGGATGTTTTTAAGAAAAGATAAGAGAACTTCAACCACAGTTTGATTGGGGTGCTTTTCTCAGGTTCTCTTACGGGATTACAAGCTGCGCTCCTACACACTGAATGCTGTGAGTTTCCATTTTCTGCAAGAGCAGAAGGAGGATGTACAGCACTCCATCATCACTGATCTGCAGGTAAGACACAAACCACTGGCTTTAATGGATCTAGATTAACTCCAATTATTTTTAAGTGCTCTGCAGGTTTGACTGTCCATATTTAACAGTATTTAGATGTACTGGCCGTTCTTTTGTAATGGGATAAGACTTAAATCAGTGTTGAAGTTGGTTTTTCTCTTGATTTTTTTTCTCTTCCAAATAAGAATGGAAACGAGCAGACGCGCCGTCGTTTGGCAGTTTACTGCCTGAAAGACGCCTACCTCCCCCTGCGCCTGCTGCAGAAGCTGATGTGTGTGATCAACTACATGGAGATGGCCAGAGTGACCGGTGTGCCTCTCACTTACTTGCTCTCAAGAGGACAGCAGATTAAAGTTGTCTCTCAGCTGCTGCGACAGGTAAGAAAGAGAAAAAAGAAAAAAGAAAAGTGTCTGCTTGTGTTGGAATGGACTTGGAAACTAAGTGTGAATATATATTTAGGCTATGAAGCAGGACCTGGTCATGCCTGTTGTGAAAGCAGAAGCAGGAGAAGACTATACAGGAGCGACTGTTATTGAACCAGAGAAAGGGTTAGTCTATGCCAGTGTGCAACCACACTGCTTCTGCTGTGTGGTAAGTCAAGACTTCTCATATTCTTTTCCATTCCTCTTTTTTTTTATGTAGCTATTACAGCCTTCCCATCGCCACCCTGGATTTCTCCTCCTTGTATCCGTCCATTATGATGGCTCACAATCTGTGCTACACCACCCTGCTGCAGAAAGGCTCAGTGGAGAAACTAGGGTGAGCAATGTTTTGGTTTTTATTAATTTATCTTTATGAGCTGCTTTAAGTTTTATGCTCAGCTAAATAAAATGGACATTAATAGCTTAAATTTTTAATCAAGAATTTTTTTTTTACAATATCAATACTTTTTGTAGAATAAACAACATTTGGCTAATGTTTTACATTGTACCTGTTTATACTGTTGGGTTATTAGGGTAAATGCAATTCCTGTTAGTAGGGTTGGGTATCCTCACTAATTTCCTAAATCTATTCGATTAAAAACACCCTGATTTGATTTAAATTAAATCCAATTAGATATTGATTCATTTAAAGATATTTATGTCACAACACCAATTTTTCATGAATATTAAAAACATACTTGGATAACTATTCGTATAAAACACTGAGCCATCAAAATCGGATATCTGGGACAATTGTAATTAACTTATATGATGCATCTGCATGCGTTTCTGAAATATGATATTGAAAAGTAATCTACATTTACCAGTCCATCATCGGATTAATTTTGTATGAGTATGTATGTGCATGATGATGTCACTTCCTGTTATTTTCAAAACATTTTGTGTATGTTGAACATGGCGGGGTCCATGGTGTTAGCGTTAGCTGCTGATGTAAGAGAAAAGTTGCGAAGTAGTTTACAGATTAATTTAATCCAACGGTTGAGGAAAATCTGAATTTGGCTCACACTTGATGAGAGAGGCTGATTTTGGCGGAAAGCAGCACAGGTAACATTTCAGCTGCGTATGTGTGCTGAGATCTCAAGTGTCGGTAAGTCACATGAGAGTAGGGGCCACTGTTAACATTGGAAAAGGAAATATATATATATATATATATATATATATATATATATATATATCCTTGCTGTGGCCCTGTTCACACCTCTATGAACTACTTTACTTTTTATATATCAAGATCAACCTGAGTTTTATGAATCGATATTCTATTAATTGAGTTTGAATCAATTGAAAAAAATGTATCTTTTTTTTTTTTTTTTTTTTTTTTAACCCAGCCCTATCTATTGGTTTTAGTGAGCCTACTTATATTTGTTTTCACTAGCCTTATGGTTGTGTATGTGCAGCATGTCACCAGAGGAATTCATCAGGACTCCTACAGGCGATCTGTTTGTGAAGAGTTCTGTGAGGAAAGGACTTCTCCCGGAGATCCTTGAGAACCTGCTGTCTGCTCGAAAGAGGTGTGAACTAGTTTGTCTTTTTTTTAATTATATGAACCATAAATAATCCAAACTACTCTGACAAATCAGTGGTATGAAAGAACTAAACAATCAGATGATTGTTCATGAACAACTTTTCTTTTACATGTGGATCCTAGTAGATGCTGTAGAGAATTCAATTTAGGTACATCTATTTAAAAATGCTTTTTAATCCTGCAGATAGCTGATCAACACATTCTTGGTGTGAATGTAAACTCGGATAGTCCAGTTGAGGAGCTCTTTCTCAGATTATCCCACTGTGTTCACAGGGCCAAAGCAGAGCTAAAGAAGGAAACCGACCCATTCAAGAAGCAGGTGCTGGACGGCCGGCAGCTGGCCCTTAAAATCAGTGCAAACTCTGTGTATGGCTTCACGGGAGCCCAGGTGGGCAAGCTTCCCTGCTTGGAGATCTCACAGGTGAGCGCTTCTGTTTTGATGACCAATGGAGATGAAAAGGTTGTATTTGGATTTTTGCCGTGTATGCTCCGTCTTTCAGTCCCAGTTTGAGTTACTGGTGCTGTTCATACTGTTGTACACAGATGTGAAGTTGGAGCAGGAAGTGTAAACAACAAAGATGTAGCGTAAAGATAAGTGTGTAAATAGAAACCACAAAACAGGTGGAGAAAGAAACTTTTTTTTTTTCTTTTTCTGCCATTTTATGAAACGTTGAAAGTGTTTAAAATGACATAATTGTGGCAACATTAATCATACTATGATTTTTCCGACTCATGACATGTAATGTGGTTGATACTAGGGGTGGGCGTATCGATCTAAATATCGATAGTATCGATACCAAGGTGAGTATTGGTATCGGATCGATACTT
>JAOXYM010000022.1:9588272-9605228 GCA_028567055.1 Leptatherina wallacei
GATAGATAGATAGATAGATAGATAGATAGATAGATAGATAGATAGATAGATAGATAGATAGATAGATAGATAGAACTCAGCAGCAATATAAAAACAAATAAAGTACTATGTCATAAAATATGTAATAAAATATAGAATTGAAATTAAAAATGAAAAGTGTCGACTCTTGACCTATTCTGGTTGTAAAAGTCTTAACCGGACTACTCACTGTGGTGCCCCTCTACCTTATTATTATTATTATTAGATGTTTTGAGGCAGGTTTTGTTAGTTACTTTGGTCTGATCTGTGACATGATGGCCTTGTTTTTATTCTGCTACCAGTTTGTTAAATTGAAGTCTTCTGCATTTATTTAACAGCTATACTTTTGCTGCATAGTGAATTTTAATGCTCTACTTTGAATACCAGCATATGGATTTCTCAAATGATTAGATATTTTCATATTTGATCAAGATATTTTGGAAAATATTCTATTTATGGCCAACTTTGAAACAGTGTGTAGTAAAAAGCTGACTAATGAGAGATTTATAATGACAAGGCAAGTTTATCTGAATAGCCCATTTCCTGTACAAGACAATTCAAAGTGCTTTACATATAACATTAAAAGCACTACTGATGATGCAAAGACAGATTGTTCATTTACATGATGAAAAAGATGACAAACATGAAATTTAAAAAAAGATAATTGTTTGGATATCAATGGAAAACAATTCATTATTGGACAAGTAAAAGGATATTTAAGTAAAAACTGAAAAAACAAAGCTAACACACAAAACAAATGTACTTTATTAGTACTGGACTGAATAATACAGCCTTTTATAGCAAGCCCCCTATCTACTCTGTCTATCATCCACTCTGACGCCTACAACAGCAACCCAGTAATTTGTGTGTTTTTGGCTGGTTTCTCACCTCGATGGTCGGATCATATTCATCCACGAAGTGATTCTGGATGAGCTGGATGGTGAGAGCGCTCTTCCCCACACCTCCAGCCCCGACCACCACAAGTTTGTACTCAGTCATGGCTGCAACAGATCAAACCAACAGGTGGACGGGCGTTGTTAAAAGCCGTGATTTCATAATCTCTTTAAGCAAGAATCAGGTGATCATTAACAGATCTGGCCCTCTCGTCTCTTCCTCCCTTATCTGACATGGCGAGACTGACCCAGATTTATCTCTTGACGTTAGTGGTTTAGTTAAGTCTACTTTATCATTACCAAATCGACGTGAATGAGAACTGCTTGTTTAAAAAAAGCACAAAAGTCCAAGAGTGCTTACCTGTGTGTGGGGGACTCGTAACACTGTGATAGCTGAGTTTACAATGGACAAATGAAATTAGCTTGCTACATAACGTTAGCTTGAGACGACTTCCTAGTTGAAAACACTTGTAGAAACACTTCAGTTATGTATCCGCTACTTGCAAGTCAGATGAGAACAACCTCTAAAAATATAAACTAAATATTCGTTAAGATGTTTGGAAAAAACAATCTTTCTTGAGGTTATAAATAAATTACAAGCCCAAATTCATTGGACCTCTACTTCTTCTTCAGTGTGGTAGTAAGCGAAGCTTTTTTTTCTCTTTCTTCTCTTTTTTATACGTTAATCCGTCAAACAACCAATGAAACGACACCTTTCAGACAGACCTTCCCTTCGTCCAATCACCGTAGAGTTTTGGTTCACAACCCCGCCTATATGTGGCGAACACATCCAATCACAAACAGGTAACGTATTAACTGGGCGCAGCTTTCCAAACACTCCTTCAATCTTTTCAACTTTATTTCATAACGGAAACAATGATAAACATATTTTAATTTATTCGTGTAGCAGCTAATTGAACATATATTACTGGCCATTTTATTTAAACCATTAAGTTTTGAACACCAATAAATATTCCTGCTGTGTATAAGGTACTCATTTATTGTGAAAGCTCTGACCGGAAATTATTTATGATTATATGGATAACTTGACACAAAACACGAGGTATCAGAGTCATGTTTGTTTTCTGCCCTCTAGTGGTGACTTTTGAGAAACGCAACGATACATTCACAGCATAACGGTCTGATATTCAGGTAATCAATTATCAGCCACCCACAATTAATCGATGTCTTATGAAAGACATATTTTACACCAGTTTACAGTTCTAGTAGGATTAAAAAGAACTGATCGTTTCTGGATTCAGAAGTAAATGTTAAATTTTCAAGGACCTACACTATATTACTAAGGCGGAGAACTTGATCAAATCTGCTTTTACTATCTCCAAAATACGCCAATAGAACGACCATTCCCCTTTGAAAGACAAGAGACAAATGCATTATTTTCAATTATATAATACACAAGTGTAATCTCTAACTATAAATTACACAAATAAACTAACACTGAAAAGAGAAGTTCACATGTTTCCGAGGTTCTGTTGATCGCAACCAGTGACTATAACAGATGGAGTTTGTAATCAATGCTCTCTAGTGGCCACATGGTCGAACTGCAACCCTATTCAATTTCTTGCAAAACAAAGTTCAGTCCAATGAGAGCAGATCACAGTTTTTTCCTCAAAGTTGTTTAATCATCGCAGTTATATTGATTAAACTTAACAATACCAGTAAAGCCAATGAAATAGCTCTATGGGGATTCAAAGTTTCACAGCCCATTGTTTTTTGACAGTAAAGGTTAAAAGCATTTTTCTGAAACCGTAATAATTGTCTACGAGAAATGGGCAACAAAGGTTAGTCTTTAACAAGTTGTTCTCACCATCCAAAGATGGGACAATGCTACCTGCGCAGACTGTATAACGATTTCGGTTGCCTGAATGACGACTATTTACTGCCCTCTTGTGGTCACATTTCTAAACTGCAAGAATTAAATCCATCTTGAACGGCTGTGAAATTAGACATATCACTGTAGTACTTCCGGTTATTCTATTTTTGAAAAAAAAGAGCCTATACTTATAAGCAACTAGAAGGAAGAAAAAAAATCTGAAAATGAAATCTCATATGAAAATTATTTAAACGTTAACATAAAGAGAAAATAATAACGTTAGAAAATAATCAAATTGTGAAATTTGCGTAAACCAATAGGTCAAATACAATAAATTGCAAATCAACCAAACTATTTCCTATGATTTAAAACCACCAATTGAAAGAGCCAATATTTCTATAGCAAGCTGCTCTGCTTTGGACGCATAAATGTGCACACAACAGGCACAATGCCCCACCCTCTGCCTCATCAACCTCACTTCCCTTGTCTGTGACGTCCATGTTTCAGCCTCACGCTCCCACTGAGTGCATCTGCTCTCCTATCTAATCTTTGCCTAAAATCACAGAGATAATCCTGCATCCATCTGTTCTGAGAAAAAGAGAGAGAGAGAGTGAAAGCGAGAGAGAGCAAAAGACAATGTGCTCTTCATGTAAATCATTCAACACCAATTTAATGTGTCATAACATAGTAGGACCTACAGTGTAGCCTAAGTGATAAATCCAGATGATGGTGCAGAAACAGTGACATCCTCTTGAATTGCTTAAATCTTTATTTTACACAAGGTTATCTCACATGTACAGTTTTTACACATAAAATTCTTTGCACATTTTTGCACGTTTGAATATGTTCATCTTCTTTTTTTTTCTTTCTTTTTCTTTTTTGAAACTTTTTTATGCTGATTCCCATCAGACAAGCAAACATTTCTTTAAAAGGGGCAATGACAACATTGGAACAGCCATAAACTGAGACAAAGGAGAACTCGATTAAAGATACATTGATACAACACTTAGAAATGAAACCGTTCACAGGAATAATCATTCATGTCTTGAAGATATTACGCTCAAAACAAAATGGTAATTTACCTAAATCACATTTCAAAATGATGTCCTGACAGAGGCTACCGACATGATTCACCATTAGACCCTCATTTGAATCCAATACATCCTTTTACATTCTTTTTCTCACAAATAGGATCTGAAAAAGAACCATCCGTAAATGTACCTCTAGATTTGAAGAGAAATTACTGTGTGTCCGCATGACCTGGAAATTCAAGTTCAACGCAGAAGTTACGTGTGAGTGTATGTGAGTGCATGCATGTGTTGTTTCATGTGTATCTACTCTGTGCCTTGAATAAAAGGGAATGCACTCTGCAGGTTGCATAATAAGACAACTCCTATCCTGGAAAAGCCCTCCATTACCCAGCTGTCACTGCATCAAGATGAAGAAGGTGCTGATTTAACGGATGTGAGAGAAGCTGTGCGACTGGCCAAACTCAACACATTCTCAAGTATTGTTTGATTATAAATTCTTACCCGCCCCTTCCAAGTGGGGCAATGGATTCAGTCTTACAAATAACTATATAAGAGTGTGTTACCATTCTCTCGGCACTGGTGCACCTGACTGTGCTTGCATTAAATGAACTCTTTGTGTGTTGTGAGTAAAAGAAAAGACACGGCAGGCAGGGTACTGCACAACTGCGCTCATTAAAACACGCTCATCGCACAATGTTTCAGCACCTGCATCTAACACAGCAGCTCACTTGTTGTCACACACACACACACACACGCGCACAGACAGTCTATAAAAGCTCTGACCTAGCAACACAAACATGACAGACATTTAGGTGCTATAGACAAGGAAACAGCAGCAACAGCGATTAAAGATAGAAAAAGGAGAAGACAGAAGAGAGGCAGCCACAGAAACACTGAGAAAGGCATGAACATAGATGGCTTGTTCTGTGAGGCCGGGGAATAAAATAACTATTGTTCCGTGTTGGTTAAGCAGTGCAACAGTAAAGCAACTATCACACTCTACTTGTCATTCTGGGCCACCTCTCTGATGGGAGCGAGCACAGCAAACAGAAACTCACAAGTATCAGATGATTACTCATGATTTATGTGTTGTGGCCCATAAGCCAGGCTGGACATGACCTAGTTAGGTTCAGACCCAGGTGAGATTCAGCTAGACACCACATGCAGCTCTGTATGCAAAGAGAGACACACACCTTTGCGCGCGCGCACACACACACACACACACACACACACACACACACACGTGTGAAAGGGAGAATGTTTGAACAAGTTTTACAGCTTTACACACACACACACAGACTGATACAACACCAAAGCACCCTTTTTTTCTATGAAATGGAACAATTTGAAAGTAGTCAGTGAAGGTTTATAGCATGAGTAAAATTGTCCAAAATCACATCAGCTTTTTATAATTTATCAATGATTTCTAGTCGATCTGAAAGCCTTGAAAGCAGTGACATCACATTTTTCTATTTAGCTTTTTGGACCCTGTTTTAAGCTCTAAAGTGTTACTGAGGCTCCAAAGGTGCTTTTCCAGCGAAGAAAACATAATAAATTCATGGCTCTCACATAAAAGTTTTAAACCAACACAATGCCAGTGGCTTGATCAAGTTGCTGCACAGGCAAAAACCCATTACACACACTCACAAACACACACACCGTCCCCAGTGATGTTGTGGAAACTGAACTCCTGAGTATTATCATCAAACTCAGGAGCAGGAAGGAAGTTCAGATTCTGCAGATGAAAACTGTTTGTGTTTGTGTATGTTAACCACTCTGACACCTGCATGCCGTCATACACGCTCACTCTCACACACACACACACACACACACACACACACACACTCATAATGAAACAAATCAGATGCATACTCTTTGATATGTGCCGTTGTAAATGTTGCACAAAAGCACACTGCAGTTCCTTTCAGTACTGCAGTGACTCTCTCACACCCCTTTCCAAAAAACAATCTTCCTTTTTATTTCTTTAAATTTGTGTGGCATCAGTCTTTTATGTCAGCTCCTTCTCCTTCTCTCCCCCATACATGTAGGAGTTATATCCGGGCGGCTGAACGTACTCCTCAGACTTATCCCAGTCTGACACCCATCCCGCTCCACCTCCTCCACCTCCTGCGCCTCCTCCGTTTGAACCAATCCCCGGCTGGCCCATGGCTCCGTACTGCCCACCTCCACGGTACATCTCCTCGGTCTCATTGGCCAGTTCATCCTCATCAATAATACCGCACTTCTCCTCACTCGTGTCCTCTATGTCTGCCCACGGCTGCTTTTCTCCTGATGCAAAAAGTCCTAAATGAGAAAAGAAATACAATCAGCATTAAATGGGATCCGGTGGACATTCCTTACCGAACATTAAAGGGTCAAAGTCCTACCATAGAAAACCACTCCTCCATAATGAACGAGGGAGGCTATAAGGAAGACGTACTGCCACTCTTCACGTGTCTGAAATGATTTAAAAGTCTAATTTAGTGTCATCGTTCACTAAAATATTCACATCCTAACGTTTATATTTGGTGTCATTAAGTTGTCCAAGTAAATAAATCACCTTGTGTTTGGTCATGGCTCCCACTATGAGTGGACACACCATTCCTGATAACGTTCCCACTCCGTTTGAAATACCCATCAGTATGCTGGCATATCGAGGGGCGATATCCAAGTGATTGACATTAAACCCTGAAGGAGAGAAAACAAATCCAGACGTAACAATTTTAAACAGCTTCTCTCCAGCAGATTGCTCTCTCAACAACATAGTTAAAGAAAATCAATGAGACAGACAGATCTACAATATGAGAGATGCTCTGATATGTGAGAGGGATATATATGTTAAAACACTGGTTTGATTACATGCCAGGATTTTGAGAAGACCGATACTCCATCCAATACATAAAATATGAATGAACAACATCTCCAAACCCCTGCATGGACTTCTGGAGGTTGTTCTGACAGAGAATCTGAATGATTGAACATGCCGCTGAACACAACCAGAGCTTCCTCATTTTTTGTTGTGCCCCTTTTTTTTTCTTTTAACAAGCTACCAGCCTTGTAATGGTTTTAACCTGAAATCATTGTGAAATTACTTCCTTTTGGCACATTTCTATGAGTACTTGATTGTTAGAAATATAAAAACTGAGCAGTAGAAATGCTAATGAGGCTCCAGGAAGTTATTATTCACAGCACATTTTCTATCATGTGATCTATTGAAAACAAATGAACATTTGGGATTAAAAGCAAGACATGTGTCTGAACATTGTGTGTATTCATTCAACATGCTTTATTTAATGTATTACTCTCTTCGCTTTCATGTATTTCACGCCTTCTTAACAAGCGTGCTCTGTTATATGGAGGGCATTGCTGTCCCTGCTTTAATATTTTATGTTTATTTGGTGGCTGCCATCATACCTGTCCAAGGATTTCATTTGTGCATGAGCCAGCTACACTTGCTACTCTTGCACGGTTACATGAATGCTTATCAGTGAGCCCCGTCACTGTCATTTCAAATAGATGAAATATTTAACCTGAAGGTATGCATTCTAAACTATATTTCTATTACAAGTTGCAGCCTTAGCTGAACTATGAAGCACTTCCTCGACTGCAAAGCTAGCTAAAAAAAACACCACATCAATTCCCCAAAATGTTCTTCTTTTAATGTCCAATGTTGCAGCAGCAACAAACACTCTATTGTTTTCCATAAGTAATTTACCACCAAATCCTACAAGGGGAATGCATTTTCAGGTACATCAGAACTGCATTTATAAAGCACCTTTAAAAAAACAAAACAAAACAAAAATCTTTATTACCACTCAAAATGATTTACAGTTCAAGTCACAATAACCCATTCACGCACACATTTATGCAGCAATTTTATTTTACATGCACTGCTTGTTTTATCACTCCAATACTTACAAACTGGGGTCAACTAGGTTTGCATGCAATTTGACTAGTTTCTAGAGGTGTCAGGAATTAAACTAATTAGTGGAAGAGCGACTCCTCCTGTGAGTAAATATCAAGTTGTAAATGACGTCTATCGAAGTAATCCTTAATTTAGGCTGTAACTGCTTTGAAGTATTAAAATAATGTTGTCACACATGAAGATCAGTCGGATTCATCTTCTGCAAATCACTTCTGGCTCCTAAACCTTAAAATGTTAAAAAGTTAAGGTTTCCACAAACCAGTAGGAGATGTCACTGTGTTAATGTTCATCTTTTATATTTCTCTTGGGGGGGGTTAACTTAGTATTCTATATGAACATTTTTCTAATCTTCATGCTGCTGAAAAGTGACATAATAGTACTATAAATTAGTGTATGTCTGATTTATTATACTACAATAGCCCTTTTCATCCAGTTTATTGGTTTATAATGTCACTTACCTGAGATTGCAAATCCACTGAATCCCACAGCGAGGACCAAGAAAGAAATGGCGACACCTTTTGTGTGTGAGTATCCCACCACTAGCAAGAGGGTGGCTTCCATTCCAAAACCTGAAACATGCAGAAAAAAACCACATAAATTCAAGCCGTGAGACATGAATAAAACCAACAAAACTTCAAACTAGATCTTTAAAAGCAGAGGTTTTTGATAATAAACTAGTGCATTATAAATATATTGGAAATGGCATGTGTGTTTTTTGACCTTTAAGTTGTGCTAAAATATTAATTAACTCTAATGCCGCCAGCTGCGGATCTACAAATACACCGGTGCTGAGTAAAAGATGACACACAAATGTTGTTGGAATAATAATAATGCATTTTATTTAAAGCGCCTTTCAGGAAACCCAGGGTAATTTTGGAATACTAATAATCAAAGCAAATAATTAAAAAACAAAGTAAAATAAAACAAGCAGTTAAGAAACAGGATAAAAATGAAAACAATAAAATAGTTAAGAATAATGTTTTGAAAAGTGACGATTCAGAAGTAAGACAGATGAGTTGAGAAAGGGTTACAGGTTGTAGGCAAGTTTGAACAGATGGGTCTTGAGGTGAGATGTAAAGAGAGGAAGGGAGTCAATATTACGGTGGTCGGCAGTGTGGACCAGATCGGACGGGTAGGGAGGAACAACATGATGAATGACCATAAAGGTAAAAGTAAGGATTTTGAAAAGGATGCGGAAATTAATGGGGTGCCAGTAAAGCTGTTGTAAGACAGGGGTGATGTGGGAAAAGGGTTTTAGTGATGATCAGGGCAGCAGAATTCTGGATCAGTTGAAGTTTATGGAGTGATTTGTGTGGTAGACCAAAATTAAGGGAATTGCAATAATTGAGGTGGGAGGTGACCAGGCTGTGGACCAGAACAGCAGTGGAGTGAGGGGTGAGTGAGGGGCGAAGGTGGTTTATGTTATGAAGATAGAAGTATGCAGACTGAGTTACGTTATTGACGTGGGCTTGAAAAGATAGGGTGCTATAGAGGATGACACCCAGACTCTTAACCTGAGGGGAAGGGGGAACTGAAGAGTTGACAATGGAGAGAGAGAGAAGCTGCTAGTTTTGGAAAGAGTTGAAGGGGTGCCGATGAGAATAAACTCAGTTTTACTGCTGTTAAGTTTGAGAAAGTTGGAGGAAAACCAAGACTTTAAGTCATCCAAGCAGTTGGAAAGAGAGGGAGGTGGGAAGGAGGAGTTTGGTTTGCCGGAGATGTAGAGCTGGGTGTCATCTGCGTAGCAATGAAAATGAATGTTATGTTCCCAGAAGATATTGCCAAGGGGGAGGATGTAGATGATGGGGACCCAGGACAGAGCCCTGGGGGACACCTGTAGTGAGAGGAGAGGGTTGGGAGGAGAAGAACTGGAGCTGAATGAACTGAGTGCAGCCAGAGAGATATGACTTAAACCAGTTGAGTGGGGTGTGGGTGATGCCAAGAGAAGATAATGTATTGAGGAGGATAGCGTGAGATATTCAGGGTATGCACACTGCGAAGTGCAGATTCGTTGGCTGCATACGTCACAGCAGCGTGCCAAGTACTGTCCCAATTCATAAACCTCAGAAGGAACCTCTGAATCCACCCTCCCACCTGCCTGCACTAGGTTTGGCTTGAAACGAAGGCTACTGGCGGTGTATCCTTCACGGCCTCTTTTCTCCCATAATTCATTTTGAACAAGATGACAGGGAGCAGCAAAGTGCAGAGAAGTATGTTTTTAACTAAATAAGTATTTGTTTTACCATAGAGATGTGACAGAATATTATAAAAAGAAACTTGAAGTTTGTTAAACTATGGCATTAAAACATGTTATATTTAATATTTGTGGATAATTAACTGTTTACCGGCTATTTATTTTTTCAAAAGCCAGCCACTGAAGTAAATTTCAAAATGAAACTTTTAGCGGATATTTCTGCTCTGTTTAGTTTTTTAAGAATGCCGTTAACTGAAAGAATTAGCAGGAAGAACAAGAACGCTTTCATATCTGCTCGGCAACAGGAGGCTGGAGCAGTATGGGAAATTCTACACTAGGTAGGTTGTCTCATTTCACGAACGTATAAAAGGCTTCGAAGTGCACAGCCTACGAATGCCCACTGTTGCCTTCGTAGGCTGCACACTTCGTGTGTGCAGACCTTGAAAGGAGACAGATCTATAGTATCAAAGGCCGCACTCAGATCAAGGAGGATGAGGACGGATAGGAATCTGCTGCAAGGAGGAGATCGTTTGTGATTTTTAAGAGAGCAGATTCAGTGCTGTGGAGGGGGCGGAAACCAGACTGGAATATAATTATACCTTACAGTTCAGGGAATTCTAATCATTCATAGTACAGCAATCACAGATTTATTTTTTAGTAAGGCTCATTTAGCTTTAATTTCAAAATCTTAATATCAACTTGATGACAAACTAAAGCAGGGATCCTCAATCCTGGTCCCCGAGGGCCGGTGCCCTGCAGGTTTTTGTCGTGTCCCTGCTGCAACACACCTGACTCACACTGAGACAAGCTCTGCTCAAGTCTGCTAATTACCCACTGATTTGAGTCAGGTGTGTTTCAGCAGGGACACTTAAAAACCCTGCATGCACACCGGCCCTCGAGGAACAGGATTGAGGATCCCTGACCTAAAGCAAGTTTGGAGTAAATATTACTTTAGTTACTATGGTTAGTTTACTCACAGTTAGGAGAAGCTCTCCAAAAACTCCAGAATATATTTTCTCAAAGGCCAGAGTGAATAAAATTTTTATTGAGCAGAATCAATAGTTACTCTTTCACTCAGTTTTTATATCTTCTTGAAATATTAGACATCTCTCTCTCTCTCTCTCTCTCTCTCTCTCTCTCTCTCTCTCTCTCTAACACAAACATCATCCACAAACTTAAACAGCAATTTGATGGGGTTTTATTTCTCTGATTCTCTTTGAACTTTTCCACTTGTTCCCTTGTTTTCTTTGCTTCTCACGCTCTTCCTTTCATGTCTGACAGTCTCACCTCCACAGTTCATGAGCTTCCTGACATTAGTGGTGGTCATCAGGTTGTGGGTTCTCAGGTAGTCAGCCAACTGGCCTCCAATAGGCACGATGATTGTCATCACCAGATGGGGCAAAGCTGACACCATGCCCACCTAAGAGACAAGAGGGGAGGGATAACCTATATGAGAGCAAAGCTAAGAGTATATAAACAATGGGATCTGTTGGAGAGTTTTTCACCAATAGCTCACTGATATGGAAAAAGAAGTTACATCTAAAGTTGTTATAGTTACTTGAAGTGAACCAAAATCATGTCATCCAATCCCTCTAAATCTTTTTATGATAGTGTTGTGTCAAGGAAAATAAGGTAATATATTTCTTTTCTGTTTCATTCTGAAAATAACAACTACAACAAATACAAAGATTTACATTAGTATAGAAATTATAAAGTTTAGTTATCTATCATAACCAGAAATCTAATCAGTGTAGAAAACTAAGACTACGATGTAAAGCAGTGGTTTTCAAAACTGGGGTCAGGACCCCATTGGGGGATGCGAAATCATTTCAGGGGGTTGCCAGATAATTGTAAAACGAACACCAACATATGTTATTTTGGGGGTCGTGGCTCAAAAATTTGGGGAACACATAATTTGCAATAATTACTCTAAAATAGCTTAGGGACATCTAATCCTAAATTTTTATTTCTTGCATGAATGGGTTAATATCCTGAAACTGGTCATGAAATTTTAATATGGGACCAAAAGTAACAAAATATGTTTTCTCTCATTCTAATATTAGTGGCTTTATGACCAATGTGTTTCTGCACACCACCTCTGGAAAATATAAATGTGTTAGAAAAAACACATTTATATTGCTGCATCTGCTGCCTAATGCTCCTTAAATCGAATTAAATTCTACATGTAATAGTCAAATATGCTTGAGATGCTGAGTGCAAATATGAAAATTAGACCAAAGCTGAAAATGGATGTAGGGACTTAATGGCAAACTGCAGACTGCTGCTGCATGGAGTTTGATACGTATCGTGTAAAAATATAAAATAAGTTTCATGATTTAGATGAAAAGAAAAACAATGTTGTGACAAAACAACACACAATTTCATTACAAAATGACAAGCAGACTCTGTTAAACCTATGATATCTTGGGTCTTACAATCTCTTTACAATGACATGTTTGATTTCATCATGCCAAGGTGTAAACAGCTTAGTAATGCAGACCAAGGGCAGACTGTACTAAAAGAAACATTCACACAGGGTCTGTTGGTAACTCCTGCAGCTGTTCTTCATTTACATTTATAAAAAATAGATTGTGCCTGCCATGTTTGACCAAAGACAACTTTACAAAAGCAGAATCACATACTGTATGAAGCATGGAGGAGGTAATAATACAGTGTTTATCACTAAGAGTCCAACAGCCTACTATGGCTGTTACATATGCATAAGTGTGTGAAAAAGGCAGATGAATGAGTTTGGGATGTCCCCTATCCTCACAGAACTTACCTTTTTTTATTAAACAAGTTAATTTTCTCATGCAGTTCAAGATGATAGCTGAACTGAGCTTAGAGAAAGGCAGATAGTGGATGGTTCAGATAAAGCATTAGAAATACTTTGTAAAGTTAAGAAAAACATCATGGCTTAAGTTAAAACAGACACTGTAATAACATATTGTATCAAAATATCCTTTTTCTAGTTGCTAAGTCCAGATACCTCTGGAAAAATGCGATGCTGGACAGAAGAAGCAGATTAACTTTTGAAAAACATGACTGTGAAAGTTATTTTGGGAAGGGAAACAAATAATATACAGAATTAATGTTCATTAATACGGAGTTTTCTGTTTTACAATTATGTCTTTCTCCAACAATCCAAAAATGTGCATGTTAAGTTAATAAGTGATTTTAATTTGGCTGTTAATTATAACATTGTTAGCTTCATGCCTCAACCAGTGTCAGCTTTGAGATACTCTAACCCCTCATGACCCTCTATTGAACAAAGAAATGCCTTCTTGATGGATAAAATGCAATGTGGGGTATTTAAATTAGCGAATTTACAGGAAAACTCAATCAATTCTTGCAGATGAAGGAATTTCACAAGGAAAAGTAGTCAAAATTTTTTTGCAAAATGTATACAATAATTTAAACTAAAGGGGGTAGCACAGATTTTTCAATGAAGAATGTTAACTACATTCTTCTGTTTTTGTTGAATAAATCATTGAAGTCAGCATTTTATTTGATCAGTATCTACTCTAAGAGGATTGAATTTTTTCTACAGTTTCAGTGCATGTACTTCTTCAGATTATGATGAACTTACTTTGCTGATCTCAAAGCCAAAGACTTCTTCAAAGTAGGCGGGCTGGCTGATGAGCAGCAGGTAGAAGGTCCAGCTCCTGCAGAAGTTGGCCACGATGATGGCGTAGACTGGCATGGAGGTGAAGAAGTGTCTCCATGGGGTTTTAAATTTCTGCCACCAAATGAAACAAGATATTAAAGGCATCCTTTGGGTCCAGCGAGACTGATTATAAACTAAAGAGTCAGCTGAGAGAGAGTACGTATAATTACACTTGTGCATTGAAATAATCTGGATTTTTTTTATAGTTATACTGTAGGTGATTTTGAATTTTGACTGA
Organism: Leptatherina wallacei; assembly: GCA_028567055.1. Classification (NCBI taxonomy): domain Eukaryota; kingdom Metazoa; phylum Chordata; class Actinopteri; order Atheriniformes; family Atherinidae; genus Leptatherina; species Leptatherina wallacei. Next base: position 9,602,073 of record JAOXYM010000022.1, read on the forward strand.
ACATGATATGGTGATGTACTTGGAGGGGATTGAGAAATCCTGCCGATTCTCCGATTGCTTCTTCAATGTATTTCCTCTCCTCTGGCGTGATGGTAGGATGGGCTGCGGGGCTCTCGTATGACACCAAAACCCAAAACAAATACCAGAATATCCCAAAGCTGCCTGGGAGAGCAAGACAAAGACAGGAAAAGACACAGACATGGAGAGAGAAAAGACAGAGAGAAGAGCAGTTCAACAAAAGATCAAGTAAGAGAGGATAGGTAAGAAACAATCATGCAAATGCATGTACACACATTGTGTGGTCAGAGCCTGTGATCATATAAGTGCTCCCTATTCTGGAGAGTTTCACTATACGTATTACTATGTTAGAATACTTTGAACAGTCTTAGTAGCGCAGAAATTAAACACATAAAAGGAGGGTAAGGATACTAACCATAGACATAAAATACAGAAGGCCACCCAGTGTATTGCACCAGTATCCCAGCTAAGGGCATAGCCACCACTGCCCCTGCATAGGATCCTAAGAAAACAGAAGACATAAAGAAAATTTTTAAAATAATTACTCTTCCTCCGTCTCAACCAAGACAGGAAGTAGCCATGGATGTCCACATGTAGTCTTAAACTTCAGGGTAACCAGGCCAACCTGACCAACTCATGTTCAAACCCTACTCTACCATGGGTTGGAGGATACTGTATTTCAGGGAAATGTGACAGAAAGGTGTTGAAACTTTACCACAAAAGGCTGTTGTGGCTAATCGACTTCTCTCAAGAGGAGGCGCCCACTTGGCCCAGATCCCGTGGCAGGCTGGGTATGATACACCCTGAAGGACAAAATACTGTTAGGAAAAACACTCATGCATTGGGAGGTTCTGCAGGAAGATGTACGCACAGACACATACTGCACCTCAACAAGGCCTTGACATATCCTGACAAGTATGACACAGCTGTAATGGCAGCGTGCTGCAGATGGAATCAGCATGTTGAGTGTAGATGTGGCCACTATAGCAAAGCCAAACACTCTTAAACACACAGAGGACAAACAAACTGCCTCAGATTGAATAGTCAACAGCAACAAAAGCATCACAAGAATGATAATCAGGAAGAATATTCAATTCACAGAGAAGATTTCACAAGTTTCATCTTGTTTCTGGATGTTTCCTTCACCCATGCAGCCAGAACTGCTCATCTTCTGTCCACGCAGGGTACACTAATTAATGCACATAAATTGGTTGCAATATTAAACTAACTAACTAAATAAATTAAATGAATAAAAAAAATTTACCTGTTGGCTGCAAATTTTTGACATATAAAGCCACCCGGGATCTGTGTAACTATGTAGCCCCAGAAGAAAGAGCCATGGATCATCCCCACTGTCTCTGGATCCCAAGTGAACTGTGCAGCCTGGAAGGAAGAAAAACACAAGCCTCAGTTCAATTTTCAATTAAATATATTCTCAACAGAGACCACATAAAGAATGACATAACTTAAAATCTGTCTGCTGAGGCTACGCTCGCCTTGATCTTTCTATTTCTCTCCTCTAATTATTTCGATGCTTTACGTGCACTCTCAGTTTCCATCATAGAAAATTTTGTTTCAATTCAGTATGTATACCCACTCCAAAATAAAGATTGATTTAAAAAAGAAAAAAGAAAAAAAGATGACCTATAAGGCATACATAATTAGTACTATAAATAATAAAATAATACAATTTCTACACATGGATTGAAATCAGTTTTAAAGCAAGCCATAAAGAAATGTCTTTAAACATAGTTACACACAGAATACAGGTATGACAATGCAAATGTACCTGAATGATACAGACGGATAAAGCAGATAAAGGAGCTTTAATTTCTACTCCGCTACTTACCACAAGCACTTCTTTATTGCCTTTGTAGACAGTATGGTCATTGACCATGCTTACGATGGCTACACCCAGGTTGCACCTGATACCAAAAGAGATGCAGAATCCCAGCCCAGACAGGATGGCGATGATGTACCGTCTGGGCAGACCGAAGCAGGTACAGTCCACCACAGGCAACTCCTTCTCCTCCACCAGCTCAGGGCGGCCTTCTGCTGATAACTCAATGGTTTCTCCATTCGGCTGTCGTTTCTCAATCAGCCTGAGAGCAAATAGTGACAGAAAGAGTGTAATAATGGAGAACAGTGAGCCATTTATATCTCCTCAGTCTTGAGTTTTGAAAAAAAAACAAAAAAAAAAAACAGTTGCCATGATTGAATAGCTTATTATGTGTTGCATTAAATGTGCCTTTTCAATTTTTCTTTATGTTCTTGAATTTGATTTATTTGTAATCAGAATACCTTTCAGGAACAAAATACATGCAAACCATGTGTATTCTACAACTTGAAGGACACAGTTTCTTTTGTACACGTTTTTCTCACTGTTGTTTTTAATCAAACGTCGCATAGAGGATTTTTATGGAAGACTAATTCTGCTTTCAGAAAAAGGATTTGAAAATGCATTTTCAAATCACAGGATTTAATAATGAATTAATGAATGCAATATGTAATTCTTTAATAATTCCATTTCAAATGTGCAATTACAAATGCTTTGGAAATTTGATTCATTTTTATATGAATTAATTGTTGAATTGGAAATTATATTTAGTAATCTATATCTTTATTTCACAATTAATCAATCATCATGAAAATGCTGTATTGCTTTTTGATGACTCTCCTGGTCCTCCATAGATTTTGGTCTTGTGAGGCAAAGCAGTGGACTTGCTCAAAATCTTCCTTTTTGTGTTCATTATAACTTAAAACTCATTTTAATACTCCATAATTTAGCAGATATCAATAAAAAAAAAACACAAGTGAAGTCACTATTAAAACTTGCAAACTGAGAAGAAAAAAGTTCATTGTGATACACATCTCAGAAGAAAAAAATCTCCAAAAACTTTGATGGTATTAGAAAGGAAAGACATTTTGCTGAAATCTGATCTGATTACATTTTCCAATTGATTTTAACGGATAACCAATACTGATATGCCTATATATCATTAATCCTCCTGCAGCAAATTTGACATTTTAGCCCAAATCAACAGAGACAAAGTTGAAATGGATAGATAGATAAATAGATAGATAGATAGATAGATAGATAGATAGATAGATAGATAGATAGATAGATAGATAGATAGA
>JAOXYM010000022.1:9634705-9660203 GCA_028567055.1 Leptatherina wallacei
AGTGATTGGATCGGACTATAGTCTCCTGGTGAGATGGTTATGTAGATCTGTGTGTCATCAGCATAGCTATGGTAACAAGGACCCTTTTCCGTTTGGATTGGATTGATCATCTTTCATTTGGCTTGTTAAAACCCATCAAAATTATCCTGTAATTTGTTGAAAATGAATGTTTGGTTCTGTTTCTTTTTCAGGAATAAATTCCTGTCAGTCAATAAACACTAACAGATTCCTGCAATGCTTGATGAATGACTCATTATTAAACTACTTACTCTGGTTTCACTCAGTCAATGAGAGCATTTTATGAGTATTCACCCCTCCTTTTTATATTTTAACTTATTGATTATTTGGTCAAATGTTTCTCCAATGCCACCATCCTAAAAAAAAAGACAATTCAAATAGACTTTATTTCATTTGAACTTTTACTATAGGGCCACTTAACCTTATCTTGGCTTGGGTTTTGGTGCTGTGATCTCAAGTGAAACTTGTAGCTTCATTTCTGTAGGTGGAGAAGTTTACATGGATTGCACAGCTTTTTTTAAATTTTTTGCAGCAGATCACATTCACCTCATGGCACAAGTCAGTTGTTGATAGAAACATCTGTCATAAGGTAGATAGAGAGAATACAGAGAAAGAATGGAAAGGAAGGAGCATACATGTGAATGGAGCAGAGAGTCATGGGGAGAGTGAAAGCAACACAGATAATACGCAATGAAAAGCCAGACTTGTTTTTCTTGTTTTGGCATATCTCAAGAAGGTAGGACGTCCTCTCGTAAACAGCTAGACTCAGTGCAACATCCACTTTTTAGAGAGGGATTGGTGATTGTGCCTTGGATTTGAACGTTTAAACCACATGAAAGGTAAGATGATGCATCTAGATTTCTCAACTTAACTGTGTGTTTGTGTGTATGTTAGAGATATGGGGGGGGGGGTAGCGGTACACCTGTCAGATGACAGGCAGCTGTCTAACATCACAATTAAAACTGCAATTTAAAGCTGTAATTAGTCTTGTGGCAGTAGAATATTGAAGTAACTATTACTGCACTAAGTTTTTTTTCAATGCCTTTCATGATACTGCTGAAAAAAGGCATGCAGTTCCCACTGTCTTATCACCATGCCACAGAAGAAAAGAACAAAGCTGTAAAAACAAACAACACTACAATGTAAACTTTAAGAGGTGTTCTTTTATCTTTTCATTTTCAGTTTGGACAGTTTCTGTCTTAAGTTTTGATGGATGTGTCATCTGCATACCACCTGATGACAGTGGTTTTTCCTGTCTTGTTTAGCTGTCACTTACCCAAAACTCTGACATGTGGAACGTGGCAGTATTGAGTCCCATGCTATCCTATTTACAATCATATAAAGTTACTCAAAGTTAAAAATTAAATTAGACAAATGCAGTTAATCAAAATCTTTCACTTTTTGTTGTTTATAATGTAAGGACAGGATCCCAATAAACCATATTTATCCAGATTGAATTGTTTTCTCTACCGCCTGAAGGGCATAAGGGGTCACTGAATGGTTTGAGAAATCCTACTCATATTCCTTTTCTGATAATCAAATCCCAACACAGTGATTTTGGTCCTGGGTTTTAGTGAGAGCTCTCCATCACCATTATCAAAAAATCTTTTAGAAAAATTGCGTTTGATCTCACTCTAAAAAGATTAAATAAACTTGTGGAGTCACTGCGCAAGGGCATTGAAGCTGTTCTGGTGTAATTACATGATCAGCTTTGCTCTGTGTATGTACAGATGTCAATACCTCCTCCAGTGGTCCCACGAAAGCCTTCAGGTGTCAGAGTACTGATCACTCCTGGAGAACAGCCTCTTCCTGGTGGGCTGCCCATCAAATCTGGCAAAGGTACAGTATATATTGATATATTGTGTATATATATATATATATATATTCTGGCACAAAGATGTGTTTTGGAAGAAAAAGCATGGATGAAAATTGCTGCATGCAAAAGGCTGAGCATTTCTGTAAATATATCTGTGTTTGCATGTATTGTTTTTCTGTATGCGCTCAGAAAATGGCACCAGTGGTGAATCCACTGTCACATCTCTACTGAATGCAGATAGAGACGTGGTGAGTTCCAATGATTCATTTAAGATCTTCTTCATGAGTATGTTCATTATTTGTGGTTACAAATAGGATTTTCAATTCATCAATAAAATCTTAAATTCAAAGACGATCGCAACATGAATGAAAAAGCTTAGAAAAATCATGTCTATAGAATTTTAAGTGAACTTCATTATGCATCTGTAGAATAAAGCCATCAACTGGAAAATGAAATGCGTTGAAAGTGTGTAAAAAGAGTGTTGTTGCATTACAAATAATGTGTGAGATGCATAAAGTGAATGAACATAATTATTCAACTTTCATTATTTTAATTAGCTGTTCTGTATTTACTAATAGTATAATTAACAACTAACTCCTAGCAGCCCTCTCAAATCGAGAGAAAAAATGGAGTAATTGTCTTCTTGAGTTTGAAATGACAAGTATTCACCATGTAAACTCTTTTGTAGTAAAACTGCTGCAGTGGATTGCTGTTTACAAAATGTTCAAGTTACTGAGCACTATTGAATAAAATTATGTGAATACCCAGGGAGATTAACTGAAGCATTGCAGTCACAAGGTTATTACTGTTGCATTACTGGATGCACTACGTTTTTTTTTTTGTTTTCAGACGAGTGTCATTTTTTAAAACGCATTATCTTAAATGTCTTGTATCACTAGTTAAAAAGTTCCCATAAAATGCTTAGGGAAATGACCGAAACCTCCATTATGTGTGAAATATTCCCTTAGGAGATCTTAAACCACTGTTTTGACGATGTGGAAAGATTCATGTCACGCTTGCAGCAGACAGCTGAAGCCCAGGGTGTTCTCAACCAAAGGAGGAAGAAGAGAAGCAGGAAAAGCAAGAAGGAAAAGAAAGATGGTAAAATCTGGTTTTCCATCACATCAACTAATTATGCTGTTGCAAAAGGCTGAAATGTTCTGCTTTGATGAAATAAACTTTTAAGCAGGCATGCCGCACCTTCAGATATAGACCTGCATCACAACATATTACAGAATACGTCCTTCAGGTTGGTCTGAGGTTTGAATATTTGTAGACAAGATGTTGAGCATGAAGGACAGACTGTAACAGTTAAAATGGCAGTCTTTGCAGATGGCTGGCAAGTGCTGACGTCTGGTGTACTGCAGAAGAGTAGAAGAAGACAAAAGCTAAATGACACCACAGTTTTTACACCCTGGAAATGAGCCAGCAGGCAAATTGCCAGAAAACAAAAACAAAAAAACCTTTCAGGCAATTCAGAAAATTCTTGTAGGTGTGTGATGCCCCTCCCCCCATCTTGGAGGAGGTCCCAGCTAATCTAGAAAGAAATAGGCTGACATGGGCTGGTCATCCAGTACTGCAGCTCACCTGGGCCCTCCAGGTGGTAAAGGCCGGCATTTTATGTTTTCACAATAAACAATTGCTGTTTTTAAGCCAACCCTGTCTGAGAAACAAGGCAAGTATAATGAAGCTGCGACTGAGTCAACCCAGGAAGATAAAGAACCACTTCATTCCTTTACATTGATGATGCTACCAACAAAAAGTGGAATCCAGGGCCACAGTATGACATATTTCAGGGATTGTACGTGTTCTACTGTGCATTATGCAGTTTTGGTCTTTGCAGTGATTGCGCTCATGTGCTTACAGATGATTTGTTGACCACGAAAGCAGTGCCTCCACCAGAGCAGGAATTTGTGGAGCTCTTTCAGAAAATCAAGTACTCCCTTTGTCTGTTGGTGAGATTAAACTACCACAGAACAATTCTTGAAAGTATGATAAAAACAACTCTAAATGAACTTCTAAATGACGATTTGCCGTTTTATTTAGGACTGTCTCAAGTCATCCATCTCACAGCCAGATGCCCCAGAGCTGCTGCATCACATTTTTGTGCCTCTCAGTCTGGTAGGTCATTGAATGTTTTATCTGGTGGTTTCAATGTTAATGTCACTGCAACTGTTATTAGTAACAATCCTCTATTTTATAGATGGTGAAAACAACTGGTGGGCCAGAATTAGCTTCGACTGTGGTCAACCCAGCTATGACCAGTGCTGCTGTTTCATTTCTCCAGGAGCACTTGAATGAGGCGGAAAAAGAGCTTTGGACTTCATTAGGAAGCAACTGGACTTCATCCTGGTCTGTGTGTTTAAGTGTTTCAGTCTGTTTTGACTTACAGTGTTACATTGTTCTAACATAAAACTTACTCTCTCTCTCTTAGTTCGGCACTTGATGTGTCTGATCCTCCATATTCACCTACCTTTATGGATGGGTGGCAGCCTCAGGCTGGCCAGCTTTTGGAGGATCCCATCCAGCTGCAGCACAAAGAGGATGCTGTCAGAGAAGGTGGGAAGACACAAAGTCTACAGGAACAAGCTCAATCTGCAGCAAAGAGCCATGGGGAAGACACTGAGTAAGTGTAAGCCTTCGTACACTGATAGAATTAACTTAAAAAAACAAGGCAGTCATAATTATAACCAAATTCCATGACACTGAAATTAGAGTATATTGTCCAATAAATGAATTCTTGCAGTTGTTTAAATTGAGAAACATGAACAAAAATATTGTAAATAGTCTTTAATTTGGAATTAAATCTGCTCATTTTGGTCTAATAACTTTTACATGTTCTTTTTATTTCAGAGATGGAAATGGCCTTCCACCAGAGGGCGAGAGACTCTACTACTGCAGTTATGACTTTGTTGCCAGAAACAGCAGTGAACTCTCGGTGCTTCACGGGGAAACACTCGAGGTACTGTACACACCCACAACTGACATCAAATGTGGTGGATCTACTGGATGAATTAGAACTTGACTGATTTGAATCACTTTTTCTCAGGTAGTTGAATCATCAAAGCGCTGGTGGAAGTGTCGGAACCGCTTTGATCAGATAGGATTCGTTCCATTTAATATATTGGAGCCCCTGTCTGCTCTGAATAACCCAGAGCAAGACAATCAAGTGGTTCGAAGAGAGTCAAAGGTACAAGTGCAAACACAGCTCCGCAAATGTGCAGAATTGTATTTGTGTCGCTACAAACTTTTTTATTTGAGGTTTTTTACATGCATTTGAAAGATTTCTTTTATATATCCACTCCTGCTTTCCCACAACAGAAAACAGCTCTTATTCCTAGGACAAATTGCTTCTCATATGCTCCATCGAGCTCAGATTCAAGCAGTCCCACAGCTACAAGCCCATCAGCGTGGGTTCAGAGTATGGTTCTACCGTCTACGGTAATTTCAGGAGAAAAAGATGATGATCGAGGTAATGTACCTATTCATCTTATGGACGAGAATACATGCCCAAATACCAATACAATGGCTCTTGTCCATAACTTCAAGCAGCAAATGAAAACTGGGGGGCACCAACATACAGGAATACAAAAAAATATTTGGACAGTTTCACAGTTTTTGTCATTTTAGCGTAACATAAAATCAGGTGCAAGTAAAACTTATGTAACAAATATGGAAAAAAGTGCAAGGGGTATGGTAATTACAGCTTTTTAATATGTAAAAACTATATTGTTTGTGGGCTCAAATATAGTTGGAAAAGTATGGACATTTTTTTAAATTTTAGATACTTAAAATGTTTCTGTCAGAGTTATAAATCTGCAATGAATGGAGGTTAGATCCTTTATTTTGTTTTGCTGGACATCACAGCAGCTTTCTTGGGTTGTTGTTCTTGTTGATCTTTTTATGTAAAGATTCATCGTCATTAAGTGATCTGTTTTTTTTTTATTGTTGACCGATTAATAACAGATAACGAGAAAAAAAACATGTCCATCTTTGAAATACCTTTTGAGTAAACTGTAATTACATTTGATCTCTGGAGTCTCTACATGTTAGATATTGTGATTTCAAAAACTTCTCCTGAATTTTGGATGTAAATACACTTAAATCAAATAGCCTGCACTTTAACATCATTATTTATTATAAAACTTTATATTGAATTAAAGTTATGTTCAAATATTTCTTGACCTAACTCCTGTCCTATCTTTAGTGGACAGTTTTATAAAAAAATGCTCTTTCTAGGTTCCTATTTCCTCAGTAAACCCCCCAAATCATCCTTTAGCCTAAGTATTGTTTATTTTTAAGATAGCAAAGAAAAATATCAGACAAGAAGCAAACGTAGACGCAAGCATCACAAAATCTTTTTGCAACTGAAAGAAAGGAGCTGTGAGGTAGCTGAAATGATCGTAAATAGACCTCTGACTTTCTTTAAGTATGTGTCTCAGTTGAATATAAAACAACCCATATAGTTGAGCAACAGTGCTGAACTTAGATAAATGTAACGCATTGACTCACCATACCGTATATGATGCAGTACATTATACGTTTGTGCATGCAACTGCATTTTCTCTATTTTTACAGTCTTGATAATGAATGATGAGCTTCTACAGCGGCTAGCTGCGAGAAGAGAGTCGCTTCATCAGCCAGTAGCTCCTCGCCTGTCTGACACCTCTGCTTCCCTGAACTACCACTCTCCACCTGCAGAGGTGGAGGCCTGGCTCACTGCGAAAGGCTTCAGTCAGTCGTGAGTGTTGGACAGAACTTGAATGATGATTCAGAGCAAGAATTGTTTGTCTAACCTATCTGTTCATATATGGCCACATATAGGTCAGCTTAACTCAAGGTCTGCTTGTTTAAAGGATTTTACCTTCAATATTTCCAAAAGTGGATGAGCACTTAACATTTAAAAAGCAGTATTTTATTTATTCAGTGGCAGAGCACTGCCTGCCTTTAACTGTAAGGGATTGCTGTACTGAGACCTGAGTTGAACTGAAACCATTCAAAGCTCCAAGGTAAATAAGACGGCAGTCCTGAATTTGCTTTAAGTTACTCAGTTTTCAACAACTAAATTCTTCTTGACAAAAGAGTAAGAAACCTAGGTTGATCATGACCTATTAAATTTGAAATATTTGACAGTGAACAGGCAACAAACACTGCTTTTCTTGCTTACTGTACTTCTTTTAGAACAGTCGAGAGCCTGGGAATTTTAAATGGAGCACAGCTGTTTTCCCTAAATAAGGAGGAGCTCTGCACTGTAACACCTGAAGAAGGAGCAAGGGTTTACAGCCAGATAATGGTTCAGAAGGCCCTTCTTGAGGTTAGCCCAACGTTATTCTGGATGTACTTGTGTATGTTTGTCTTTTTGTTTGTACAGTGATACTTGGGTCCATGTGTCCTCTTCCATCTGTTTACTTTACCTTGACTTCTGCACAGACTTACAACATTTAAACACACTGTCACTGACCTACACTTCACAGTGGAAAAAACCAAAAACACAGAAAAAAACTGTCATGTTGAATAACTGCATCAATACATGTTTTTTTTCATTGTTACTGCAATAAGTCAGTTTTAACTTACAGCTTACATTATAAAGGCCTCATCACATTTTAGACATTCAAGTGTTTGAAAATGGCAAATAAACCCGAATGATATCAAGACAGAGAAAGCAGACTCAGGACTAAGCAAACCTTTCGATTAGTCAAGGGAATGTTATTTACATAGCACATTTCGTACATAAGGCCACCCAATGTGTTGTATGTGATCAAAAGAAACATTCAGACAAGAATACATACAGGGAGTTACACATTTCAAACATATGTAGCATAAATATTCAAGAAAACAGAATCAAAAAGAAAAACTATTAGAATTAGAGTAGTTTAACTTCTAAAAAACATTATTCACAGAAAGAATTTATGCGTCAAAATGATCATAGATGACTTCCCATCGGTAATTTTGTATAGATTTGCATTAAGTTATGAAGGATTACAAACTAAATTCCACAAAGAATGACTATATTTCTTCAAATTTACCAGAGCACCATAAAACTTTCAAACAGGATAAATGTTCTGTGTACTTATGACCTAAAGGCTGACATGGTATGTTACATTGTGCAACATTGTGTTTTTGTCTATAAGTATTAGAATTATTATTCATAGGGTCAGCTCACATTTTTTGACTAATTAATACATAAAACCAAGTCATTCTAAAACAGGGCTAATCAACTTGGTCCCACGAGGGCTGCAGTCCTGCAGGTTTGTGATGCTCCCTGATCCAACACACCTGACTCAAATGAATGAGTTATGGTTCAGAACTTCATAGACTGTTGGATTCATTCAATTTGAGTCAGGTGTGTTGGAGCAGGCAAACACTGAAACCTTGCAGGGCTGTGAACGTTGTGAAACCAAATTGAATAAGCCTGTTCTGAAGGATTCACATGCCGATGTGCCTCTGGGGCTGTAAGCGAGGTAGTAGCAGAGGCGAACTACTCCCACCTCATTGTGTTCTCTGACAACCCTTAGCCGATGGTGCTGATGTTACTAGTTGTTTCAATGGCGATTAGCTGAAAACGAGCTTGAGCTACGAAGGGCTGATTTGGTTCAGCAACTGCTGTATTTGATAGTTTTATTTCATCGCAATACAGATATTTGCCCATTTTCTATTTAGTGTTTTCCATGGCAGAACAAGGCTAAAGCACCAACACAGTCAAAAGCAACTCACAGCTCATGAATGAATGAATGAATGAATTATACTTTATTGATCCCCGAGGGGAAATTGCATTCATGTTGTTCCAAAATCCTACTCTCATGTGGCAGCCATAATCTTAAACATAGAGATGTGCATCTGCAGGTGCTTTGAGAAGTAGTATGCAGAGGTAGTTTATACCTTTAGTAATAACACTTCATTGTTCCCTATGTGACAGTGTGGGTCCTGTTGCTATGCCTCTGATTGATGATGTTCCCTGGCTACTTGGCTACAGGGATATCTCTTTGGCTGACTGGTTAGCGCGCATGACTCTCACCCGGGAGGCTGTGGGTTCAATCCCTGCCTGGGCCCTCCTACGTCCTGCCACACCTAGGGGGAAATTAATTTTTCCACTGCACCGAACTTGTTTAACAGACTCAAACAACAACAATAAACAAAACAGCAATACACTCAACATAATAGAATTAACCCCATCTGGTCTCACTCAACGCAATCTATTGTTGAGGGATGCAATGACTAAAGGAATCAGACTCCTTCCAAATTGGCCCCTCCAGCAGCTCAGAGCCCAATACTAAAAGCCCTGGTGGTAATGGGGCTAAATATTCATTGAGTGGGTGTGTAAAGTCCTGTTCTACTGAAATTACAATACATATAATGTGCTTGTTATTAAGTTCAGTCAAATTGGGTGTAGGAAGACCTATCGTTTTTGCAGCAATCTTGGTTACCTTTGTGATTTTGGTGTGATTTTTAACAACAAGAATGTAAAAAAAAACAGGTAGAACAATACTGTAAGATTGGCTGAGTGATGCTTTGATAAAGGAGTAGTAGGTGAGGAGCAACATAAAGCCTGTTGAGTGTTGTTGACACTTAACTGATTTCACCACACTGGCTTGATGTTTGTAAAAGTCTGATTCTGTGCTTGGCTTCGTACAATTACTACAGAGACACTTTTCTATGTATTATGCTGACACTTTGAGGCAATAATCAGAACTTGTGTGCTGCTCTTGGCTGTGTTGGTGGTATTGTTGGTGCATTGCTGCTGGTTTTTGATGTTGGTAAGAACCTTATTCCAAGAATACACAATGTATGAGTCAAAGTAAACAGTCAGAGCTGAGGAGAGTCTTTGACCATCACTACCCATTTAGAAATAATGTGGTTTCTAGCCTGTGCAGGTATGACAGTCTTCTCTAGGGAGGGGCTTAAAAAGCAGAGCTGTAGCACAGCAGAGGGGGAAAGGAAGTGCATCTGACAGCTTCTTTTGAAGTTTGTTTTAAGGTTTTTCCACTGACTCAAACCTGTTTTTTTTCCTCAGGATGTCCGCAAAGCTTCAGAACTAGAGGCAGCGATGGAGAAGCAAAAGATGAAGATTGACTTGAAATAAGGGAGTGATGTGCGACACATATCAATGTCCACTACTACAGATGTGACAAAGCTTATTTGAAGTTAAGGCCTATTAATCTTTTAATCGTACACACAGACAAATCTTACACACACATAACAGATTAATCAACAAAAGGCTCACTGATTTTCTCCAGGACACAAATTATTTTTGGTGTCATGTTCTAAGCATGGACTCTACAATGGATATTCTTACTCTTTAGCTTTCATTCTTTCTTTTTTACAGTTCACATCTTTTTGATATCCTTTAAGACACAATTGAAACTTTATACTCAACACAAATGCAACACAATAACCTATAGTTATTACCCTTTTTGTTCAAATACACATCAAACACACTGTACAATGTAAAAAACATCACTGCTGACTCTTTCCATTGTGTTATCAAGATAGTGAAATGTTTATTATTGTGTACAACAGACAAAAATAACTCAATATATTTGCAATAATAAAATATTTTCTGTTTTTATTTGGACACAATGGTCTAATCATGTATTTTAAAAAGGACTTGAAGAAATGTAAATTGCCAAACTCATTCAATACTCAATATTGCATTAAACATTAAGATCCAAGTAATTTTATCTTACCAGCTTTGCAAAACTAAAATATGTCTGATTTGATAAAATTATTACAAAGTAACACCACAGAAATTAACACTGATGGTAAGTTAACATCATGCAGAGGTGTGCGGTGAAAATGACATTACATTAGCAGAGTTTAGTGGATAATGTTTACCAGTGGTCCATTGTACCCATGTAAATAACAATTCACATTTTAGATGCCTTCAAATCATCCTCTCAGTTAATTTCCTCAGAGGTAGGCAGATTCATGTTTCCAGTTACTTTAGTTTATTTAAAAAAATCACTTTCAAACATAAGTAAACAAATCCATACATCCACACAACCCCCTTGGTTATCTGTTGACGGAGGGTGTGCATTTGTGTTACGACAGTTTGAACTGACTGCTGTGTCTGTCCTCACCCCTGAATGATTGCATTGCTGGTGTCTGTTTTTTCTGAGTTTGGTGTGCCCCAAAACATTTCTATCAAAGGAAAAATTAAAAAAAGAAAAGAAAACAAAGAGAGAGAAATAAACTAACATACAATTCTGCTGCATTCTTTCTTATGAGTTTATATGCTGTTTTTAAATTAATATTCTACACGGCATGCCTTTAAGTTATAGGTACTGCCTTTAAGTAACTTCTAACTTAAAATTGTAACCAGTAGTCAAAAAAAGAGTATATCAGTAACAGATCAATGAGATGTTTGTAGTTCAGGCCTTCCCTGAAAAAATCTTTTGATATTAAGTGCACTTTCTGAGGTAAATTATTTGAAGGAAAACTGAATATGGCTCATCTCTAACAATCAGTGTGGTCAGAAGAGACAGGCCTTTGAGCAGCAGTAGAAGAGGTAGTGCTACTAACTCTCACCACCTTCACCCATCAGCATTTTCACTTTTCACTGGTGCTGGACTCGTCACAGCAGTCCTCGTCCAGGAGATCTTTTGCTTGGAACCATAACTGGATCTCCCTTTGAGCCCCCTCCACCGAGTCACTAGCATGGACCACGTTTCTTCAAATGATCAACATTCATGATTACTTTATCTCCAAGACAAATTGCTTCATAAAGGTTTTGTTTAATCATGAAACTTGCCAAAATGTGTGATGAGATCACAAGATATCAGGTTACCTGCTGACATGAATGCTGAAATCTCCTCTGACGGTGCCTGGCAGGGCCTCTGCTGGATTGGTGTGTCCCACCATTGTTCGGGAAGTCTGGACAACGTTGTGGCCTTCCCATACCTTAACAAAGATACAGCAACACACAGGAATTGCAAATATCAGTCAACTTTATGGACAGGTACAAAAAAGGAGAAATAAAAACCAGAAACCCACAAAGAAGCAGAAAAGGAAGCGCTCACCATGGCAACCATTGGTCCTGAGGTCATATATCGCATAAGGGTGTGATAGAAAGACTTTGTCCTCAGTTCACAATAGTGCTCAGACAGGAGATCCTCAGATGCCTTTACAATAGACACAGCCACAGTTAAGCATGAAACGGAGAACTTGCACATAAGATTAACATTCCCGGACACATTTATTTTAATGTCATTTACCTGCAACATCCTCAGACCGACCAATTTGAAGCCTCGTTGCTCAAACCGCTGAATGATTTGTCCAACAAGACGGCGCTGAACTCCGTCTGGTTTTACAGCTATGAGAGTCCGCTCCCTCACATCTGGAAAAGCTGCTGCAACAAGACAGAACAGCAAAGATGCTAATGTAGAATCTTAGAATCGTCAGTGTTAGCAACCTGAGGACAAGATGATAACTAATGATCCAAACTCAACTACTTGCAGTGGAGAAACAGTCCTACGGAGACATCAATGCAGACCTGCAGAGGTGTTTAAATTACTTTAGAGAAAATTACTGATTCTAATTCATTGTCTGGCCTCTATAACATAGTGGGCCAAATGCTTTCAGATGGTGACAGGTCTGAAAAAGACTTTACTATTGATCTATGCTGGTTAAATACACACAGAATGTGGTTTTAACATTTACTAGTTAAACTAAAAAATTTACTTCCTAAAAAAGACAAAAAACAAAAGATGTCTATCTAGCAGTAGCTCCATAATCTGTAGCCTACATATTATTCAGCATTACTGGTGCCTCCGATGTATTTATCTAATACCATTTCAGATACTATAATTTGAACTTTGAACAGAAAAAAGCTGGATGTTCTCTTTGCACTTTGGACTGGAAGATATGTCTATGGTTTCTAAAAAACAAAAAAAGTTTTTTTCAGCAGACCACAGGAGGGTTTCTCATGCCCACATAGTCCATTTTAAATTAGCGTGATCTCAGAGAAGGTAGCAGCTTTCTGGATCTTCTTTTTAAAAAATTATTTATTCAACCTTAAATTTGTGCCAGTGTGTGGCCGAATTTAAGTCCAGATCATTAACTCCTCTGCCTTGTCAATGTTTATTGATTTATGAAAATTCTCTAAAGATTTGAATAATTTGATGATGAACCCTCCAAATTCTTTTTTTTGGTCCATATGAATAAACATTGTTTTTAAACTGATGCTCTTTTGTCCTGCTCAGACTTCCATATAAATCATTGCATTCTGCTTTTATTGTTTCTACATTTTTACACAGATTCCATCTATTTTTTTGGAAAGAGGGTTGTATCCGTCAGAAGCTGAGCTGCGTTCAGAATACCAGCTGTAACGTCACGCACGAGCTCGTGAAAAACTGCATGCGATCAATTATGTTCACATGTGACGAGAAGAACTTTGTCTGCTGGCTTGTTGTGGAAGTTATGAATGTGCGAGCTTTGTAAGTTTGACAGATACATTTATACCGCTTTCACTTTTACGCACAAAACGCGCCAGTTTTGGGCTGAAAGCTCACGCCACAGCTTCTCTTGCTCGCCATCATTTTGAGTCTTCAACCTAATTTAGTTCCATGACCTCATACGCCCCGCGAGCATATTTGTTCCCAAATGCCCCGTTAAGTTTGGAACAAGTCCCTCACTTTTTTTTGTGTTTTTTTTAAATCGATAACGTCCTTTGCAATGACCCTGTTTGAATTTCTTTCTTCACTTTTTAAATATAAATATTTTAACCCCTTTTCAAATAGCATGTCACCATTATAACTTCAGCAGACGCCTACGTCTTGAATTGAATTTCCCATCAAATGCTTCCCTTAAACAAAACGAAAAACGTACCAAAGACTGAAAAAATTAACAGAACCAATGACCCCAATTTCCAATTTAAAAACCAAATGACTTACTTGTTTTGCTTCTGTACCAAACAGTTCTCTGTCCATTTTGCAGTGCACGGGGAAACCTTGATAGCGAACTTTTACAGGTTTCTTGATGTCCCACGTAAAACTGTTGGAGAAGTGTATGAAACAGTCGCCGCTGGAACATGACCATGTTTTCACGTGCGTTCTTTTGGAGTGAAGTGACCCTTCTCGATAGAACTCACGAGTCATGCCCCCATCCATCTGCCCTCAGTGTCACTCAAATTCTAACATTTAACTCCATTGATGCCAATGCCAAACAATCCACTAGCAAGCAGGCGTCTGACAGATGTTGCACGCGTAAAGCATTTGGGTTTATCTTTACTGTCATCTCAGTCTTTACCCAACCAATTTTCTGACACCAGTTTCTCAAGTGGTCTGGTGACTGAATTAATCATTGCCCCCCCCCATCATCATTGGGGTTTAAAATGGCTGAAATTTCCTTTACGGTAATATTTCCATTTTAAAGACATGACATACACTCAGAGGTAAGACTTTTAGACAGACTAGCTCTGATCAAACCGAGGAAGAGAAGCAAGTACTTGTGTTTCTACTTCTGTACCCTTTCTGACAGCCACCTATACAGTGGTTCCCAACCTATTTTCCATGAGGACCCCCATTAATGCAAATACTAGCCTTATAGCCTTTAAAAATTCTTTTTAAATAGGTACAATGTTTGGACATTAATCACTATGGCTCTGAATGTCCAAAGCCTTGGGGACCCCTGACCTATCATACAGTAAAGCTGACATGCAATGTTTTTGTTGTTAGAGCACAAAGAAAACTGTTAGAGAGGTTTAAACATATAAAGGCACGTACTTATTAAGATGATTAACTTTGAAGCAGACATGTTTGCAGCCATTCAAATATGATGCAACATTTGGTTTTGGAACTTGTTTCATCTCATTAGTATTAAATGTGTAAAGCTGTTTCCTTATTGTTGCCATGTAAATGGTTCCAATCATTTTTTGCATTTCGTGCCTGAAGACACATCTATTGATGCTTGTATTCATCAAGAACTTTAGCACTGCTGCTCAGTCTAGTCCTGACTTGGGAAATACCCAGCTAGAGCATTAGCTATGAATTTCAGAATTCTTAAGATGTGCTACTGAAGATAAAAGTCTTGAACCTGCAAGTAAAACCACTATTCATAAAAAGAAAATGTTATCATTTAATGCCAATCAAAATACTGTGATGTACTGGCAACCTGTCAAAGGTGTACCCTGCCTCTCACCTTGAAACTGATGGGCTAGACTCCAAGCCTCTGCGACCATGCATTTTAATAAGCGGGTACAGAACATGGATGGATGGACCAATCAAAATAATGACTAATCAATACACGAGTTTTACTAAAAAAAGCACTTTATTAATTAAGCAAGTTTTTTCTCTTTTTTCAGAATGGAATGATATGAAAGATCTTAAGTTGAGAGTCTGTCTCCTTTGGAGATGAAAAAGGCAAAAATGATAAAAGCAGACAATTAAAAAACTCAAAATGAGTTGAAAGTGCTCAGTCCCAGCCCAGCTGTGTTGCAGCGGCATGGGAGGGAAGGCCTGGCTCAGACTGCTTCTGGTCTGGGCGGATGCCAACTGCAGACCAGGTACATATTTCTCGCCAAATGATCATTGGCGAATCATAAGGTGGGCACAACTTAAAAAATTAAAATTTATAACACTGTGCCAGCCTTTTACAGTAGAAATCAAAGAAAATCATCAGCAGCATCCTCAACCTCCATTTGTTGCTCCTTCTGGGTACTTTGAATGAGCAGAGCAAAGTTGAACTGGAGTGTTGGGCAAAGTGGTCAGCACAAGCAGTCCTTGAAGATCATTGATGTGTGGAGTGCTTCAAGCAGTCACTGTACTATAGCTTGATGGTGCCAGTGGGCAAGCTACTATTGCACAGTCTGTAGTAGCGAAGGTCATTCACCAACCGCTGCACACTTTGAGTGAATGAAGGCAAATCCTAGAAAAAGAAGGTGGGGGGGAGAGAATGACTTCATTTAGAAAGGATTTGACACTGTAACACAGACATTTTTACATCATCATGTAGGAATTTAAATAATTTAGGCTTAATCTGATTGTGTCCCTGGAAGCCATGATAGTAGATCAGCACGTATAAAAGCAGAACCTTACCAGAGTGGCGTGCAGCCATCATGAACAACATGTTGATAAAAGCTGCTGTGAAGGTCTACAGAGCTATGAAGTAACAGTTAACCCATTATGCTACATTATGTAGTAACACCTTCACATCTACACAGGTAATAATCTTATTTCTGATTTGATTCCTGCATTTGTAAATGTTGCTGAGTCTTAACTGGCATTATTGTGAGGGATCCAAACTCCTTCTAGCTGTAAAACTTAAGAAAAAGTAGTTTGTCCTAAACAGCTACAAACAATACAAGAAAACCAAGAGACTCAGTAGGACATCCAATATGCAGAATATGAACATAAACAGTCCTGAAGAAAGGTGGCATCAGGCAACTGAAAACACATGTGTAAATGCAGTTTGTTTAAATAACTGCTTATTTATTGTGATGCAAAAGTTTTTACAGAAAACAAGAAAAACACAGGAACATACAACTTGCTTTGAGTACTAAAAGCTCTATTTTGTGCCACTACTAACATAAAAAGGGGTAGAACTGAACTTGATTTGTGATCTAAAAGTATAGAGTAAAAATTGATGGCGCAAAAGAATTGAGGAAAAAAAAAATCCTCTCAAAAAAATGTTTAATCGCTGTTGTGTTGATCATTGATCATTTTCCTTTTTAAAAATATCAAGTTTGGACAAATTTAAAATGAAGCACACCTTTCTTAAACAGAAAGTGTCCCTATATAAAAACTATTATAGGCCAGAATATGACTCGTTTTGACTTTTCTCCTCTAAGTAATGCACTCTTTGGTTTAAGACTCCTTCATAGAAAGGGATACATGACTCAAAATTGACCAATTTCTTCTAAGACAAGGATATTTATGAGCTTTTGAAAGGCTCCATCTTATGTTTCACTTTCAGTTAAGTTTTTGTGCAAGTTGCTGCTGCCCACAGCTTTTCCTAAGGTCACCTATCAACACTTACCTTATGCTTTCATTAAGTACAAATCTAAGCTGTCTTACCTAGTCATGTATGTAACAAGTAGTTAATTCTCTCACTGTGTAATATAACATCCAATACAAAATATCACAATAGCTATCCATTAGGTAGGGGGATATCTTAATTTCAAAAAGCAATTTACAGCAACTCTTACCCGTTCAAGCTTGAAATTGCGTGCAAGAACAGCTCGTTGGCTGGTGTCCACACCTTGACATCCGTTGAGGAACTCTGGCATGAAAACTGAGTAAAAGGCATCAAAGTCAACAGAGGCCATGTTGTAAATGGCCAGGGTAATTTCCTCCTGAAGAAGGTCGTGACTTTTGTGCAGAAGGACCTGCAGCAGCACGTTGATAAAATGGAAGAGCATCGAGGTCCGGAAAAGCTTCTGTTGTAGAATAAAAAAGTCTGAATCAATTTGTGCACCCATAAGCTGAAAAGTGTTAAGAAGCTGCGAACATGTGAAGTGTTGAAAGATATGTGTTAATAAACAACATCTATAATCAAAGACATTGAGAAAGATACTGAAATGCTGAACTTACTCTGTGATACAACTTGTGCTTACTGTTGAGTGACTCCAAATAGGAGAGATTCTGCTTGAAGATGTGAATGTCAGGCTGCAGGAATGACTGTCCAAAAGCCTAAAAAGATATTTAAACACAAGTCGCTCAATAAAGCAGAGTTGGCTTGAACGACTGAAGCAATTTGTAATTTTTCTGTTATGAGATAATTGTTCATTCTGAGAACATCATGCACCACATGCTTCACACTTAAAGTTCTGTGACTGTTAAAACAACTGGACGGCAAATTAATCTGACAAACTCAAAGAGCCGAATCCTAACATATTAAATCACATATGGATGCTGACAACTGTAGGCTGACAACCTACCTGCATTGCAGCTGTGAACTGGGCCTCGTTCTCCATGGTGTCTTCGGCGGCTCCTCTTTGGACACTTGTTAAGACTGAAGTTTTAAAGAAGTACCTCCAGTTCTGGTGAAGTATTTGGTATAGCAACTCAAACATCTCTGCCTTGACATCTGGAGAGGACCGCTATCAAAGACAAACGATTCAGGGATTAATTTAAACCATTCATTAAATTTCCAGGAAAACACCCCCCACAAAAAAACAAAAACAAACAAAAAACATCTTTAGGGTTTAGAAAAGTATTAGGATCTTGAAATGGTTCATTTCCAAAATATTGAATTTATTATGCTATTGTATCTAAACTGTATCTTAACTTTGTACACGTTTCATAATATCATGGAGAATCAAAATCAAATACTAATTTTAGATAATAGTGGGTTACTCAATTCAGATGTTCAAAAGAAGCATCAACACACCTCGGCTACAAGTGGGTAGACCTGCTCCATGCACAGAGAGAGGATGCTGGGCAGGAAGGGCTTGAAAGCTTGACCAGGTTCTTGCACAACCACCTGCAGGATCTTCAGGAATTTCTGCACCACTCTGCTGCCAGCACTACCCTCTTGCAAAATACTGGCTGCCAGCTGTTCCCTGAAGCATATGCAAGTGAGAGTAGATTACTTAACATACTCTTTCAAGACATAATGTAATAATACTGTGGCTACAACAAATTGTGTTAATGTTTTTTCTTCCTTTTCACCTGGTGAACATGCTGAGAAAAGTATGGATAATCTGGCCTGTGAATGCGACACCCATCTGGACTCGCAATGCTTGAAACAGTGTCAAGAAGAAGGCCAGCATCTCATCAGTAACATCTGGCAAAGAGAAATGATAATTAATAAAGCTGGCCAACAAGGGAACTCTTTTTGTCTTGAAAGTCTAAATGTATTCTTGTCATTTTACACCAACAAATTGAATCTATAAATGTGGATGTGGTATAGATATAGATATACCCCTAGGTTTCAGAGGTGGACAAATATTCACCAGTTTGAACACTTAAGGGACAAGGGATTCCTTTAGTCCTCTGTAAATCGGACAAATGGGTGATCACTGCGATCATAATGTGGATAGAAACTTTAGATGACAGAGGTGATTGAAAACTGACCTGGCTGCTGAATAAATACTGGGAAAAGGTTTAGAGACACTTGGACAGACTCCTGAAGACTCTGGTAACAAATCTGTCGGGATTTGGTGGATTCACTCGAGATGCTGTCCACCATGTCTCGGAGCACAGGCAGGGTCTGTTGGATCACAGCTTTCACTAGAGGGGGGAAAAATGTTGGGAGAATGTTAAAAGACTGGGAGTGAAAGCGGGTGAGAGAATCATTACAAAATAGAAGTAAAAAAAATTAAAAGAAAGAAACACTGACCGTTATCCAGACCAGGCTGCCGTGGAACGATGTTTACCGTCCCTCTTAAAATACGATATTGCCTAGTGAGAGCCGTCAGAAGGTTGGCATGGCTGCTGGAGCGTGTTTGCCATTGCTGCTCACTCTCTGGTAGGTTTGGCCACAGGAGTAGCAGCATGTTGGATAAAGCTCTACACACCAGCATATGAGCCTGTATAAAATACAAAGACAATCATTTAGATCACTCAATCAAATTAATCTTTAAGATCTCTCTTAAGTAGAAAAACCAACTGTTAATATAGTCACTTTAATATCACAACTTCCCTTTGGGGATCCATAAAAAAAAAAAAAAAATAGATAGATAGATAGATAGATTCTTTCTATCTAGTTGACATGAAGAAACATCCATCTTAGAAATAAATATACACCAAACTCCAATGTTAAGAAAAACTATACATTTCTATAAATAATCTCAGTCAATAGAACAATGTCAAATACAAACAAACCAACATTTACCTCTTGGGGAAGTCTGTGGGTCTGATTCTCAGTAGTGATCAGGTTAAAGATGTTCTGAACAGCTGGCAAAGAGACCAGGAAAACTGGCCTCACTGTGGACGTTATAGAAACCATCAGATGGCAAGCTGAGAGCAGCAACTTTTCAGGTACCTGGAGATAAATATGGAATTCAAGTGTAAACAAAACAAGACTCTGAAGGAAGGTATTAACTTTGTGTCATATAAAAAGTATTTATGCCAGTAACACAGAATAAGACCTGAAACTGCAGACTTTTAAAATTCACCAGGCAGAAGGTACATTAAAATGTACAGTGTGTAAGAACTACTGACATCTGGTGGTAAAGTTGGGCATAGAGATGTGATGTTAATGTACACCGGCCATCAGTTACCAAAATTCTTCCAGACATGAACATGTTTTCATCTTTAAGTGGATCCAGTGGCCTCAGATGCAGCGATGACTGCGCTTAGATTACTACCTCAAAATTTATGTGACTTTTAAGGTATTACTTCTCCAAAACGGTGCTCTAGCAACCATAAAAGCCGGTACAGCAATTTTAAAGCTCAGAGAATTCTCACTTCACACACAGTCGTTTGTCCATTCACAGACACCACAGTAAAAATTGTGGTACAGAATTATGGCAGATTCCGTGTATGTGAACTCAGCGCAAGTAGATACAAGTGACTCGTTGTAAGAATATAAAAACTTTTTTAGAGAAGATGGATTCATAGTTTTTAATGATTTATAAAATGTTTCTGTCGTTGACCTTTGATTTTGTTACACATTTTACCTTTAACCAATAATTACCAGATGAAGTGTTAGAAATATGAAAATTTCTTCCGTGTGCATCGGCTGCATTTTTAAAAACTGCTCAAAAGTTCCTCATAAGTTTCCTTTTAAACCACTGTTGCAGCGTGAAACCATTACCACTCATTTGTCTGTCAAGTACAGCTTATGACACAAGATTATCTTAAGTTTTTTTACATGTTGCACAAATCGGTACCTTTTTTATTGTAATGGTTACAATAAACTGAATGATTATACAATTTTTTCTTGAAATCAATAGGAAATTTGTAATCTGCTTAAATTAAATGTTTCTAAAAGCAAATATACAAAATCTAAATAATCAGCCAAATCTTCCTAAAAAATCTTAATACATGATTAATCAAACAGGGTTGGCTGTCCTGATGGATGTTGGTAGCAGTTACTTGCAAGGCTTCAGTGAAGTCCCAGAGATGGACAAATAATTTATATCCACCAATATTCAGCTTGTGGACTCCAGCATAAAGGCTCAAAGGATAACATCAACTGATGGCAGTGGTTGAAATTGATCTGGTGTGTCCCTGCTGTACTGAACTAACTCTGGCCTGAAATAAGGCTGGGGCGATATGGCAAAAGAAAATTATCACAATATGTTTTTTCAAATTGTTCAATCTCGATTTCTATCAGGATGGATGTTGATAAACTTCCAAACATAAACACACTAACAGAGAGCAAAGAGTGATTTCCTCTCTATGATTTATATGCTGACTGGCAAACAACAGTGTGTTTAACTGACATGGAACGCGATCATCAGTCTAATTATACAATTAATTGTATAATTAACTGGTTTAACCCTTTAGATATAAAGCTTAAATAACTATCAGATATTTGTATGAAGTTTTACAGTAGTTACATTATTGGCTTGTGGTCACAAATGTCGAAATTATATAGATCAAGATTTTTAATATATAATTATAAGCCACTGTTTTAAATCTAGAGAAATTCTCTCAGGGCTTTTCTCATACTGTGCTGACAAGCACATGAAGGATACTCATAGATCTGAAGATGTAATATATTTTGCCATAGCAGCAGCAAGCAAGAAGAAAGACAAAGTATGAGACAAACTACCTTAGTTGTGATGAGCGGGCTACTAGCATTGACAGCTGAAGTGATGAGATTGATAAACTGCCTTTGGTTTTGACCTTGGACTTCACCGTAGCACTGTGCGAGCCAGTGTGAATAGGCCTGCAAAGCAGCCAGGGCCTGTGCATGCCTGTAACATAGACAACACACACGTACACAGTTAAACCATGCATATTAATACAATGGACCCGATTTGCAGACACATCTCTCTCACACACACATACATATATATATATACAATAAATGGTATTCATTTTCATTAGCAAACATTTCTGATTAACACTAAAACTTAACATTTAACCTGTTAAGACCTGATCCAACATACAAATATTCTTGTGACAATGTCTACAGGGAACCACAATCTGGATTTCTGTCAAGTCAGTCTTGGAAATAAAACATTTCTGCAACGTCTTTATGTAAAACAAGAAGTTACTCAGAACAGGAAGCAACCATGTCCAAACCATGTGAACAACTAGGGTGGCTTTTTGGTTACTTTATTCAAACCCTGAAAAGTTTGAATTCAAAAATATTTAAACCCTCACTTCCACCCATTTGTATTTTGTAACACTGTTTTAATGAAACCGTACCATTCTTTCACACATTGAGAGTTTGTTTTTGTTTTTTTCCATAAAACATGTGATACTCACACGTCAATGAGGTCAGGCTTGAGCACAGAAGGCACAGCTGTCTCCAAGTCATAAAGGCTTGTCTGCGAGCCGTAGCAAGTTACTTCAACCAGTCTTGAAAAACAAACAGTTCATTTTATTGCACATATTCATTGAATACCACAAACTAATGAAAGGGTGACCTTATAATCACATAAACAGATGTGAATATTAACTACCTCTCTACTACTGCCAGTGCATCAGTGAAACGTGCAGCAAAGATTTCTCCTATAAAATGCTCAGCCAAGCGCCCAACAGCTTGAAGTAGTGAGCTGAGGTCCCTGAGAGAGCAATGAAGTCGACGGCAGTCATTCTCTGCTGTGATGTTCAGCCTCCGACCTGGGGGGAAAATAAACCCATTATGACAAGATTTACTTCCTTTAATTACCACCACTGATATTCTCCCCATGACTTACTTGAACCAGTGGTGACAATAAATTGCTGCAAACCCAGGTAGACATCCAGGTTTTCTTGAAGGACTGGAAACTTAAAGAAAGAAGGAATAGGATAAGACAAAGCTGCTTTAAAATGGAAGTAGGTCAAACAGACCTGGACAGGCTATGATCAAATACAATCATGTGAAAGGAAATTGGAGTAATTGAAAAAAAACATATTTCTTCATTTGTGGTCAATAGCATGGATAGATATACAATTAAAAGAAAGAAAGAAAGCTGCATCATAGCTTCAGGGCCAAAGAAAAACATCAAGATGAAAATCTCTTTGGAGGAAATGGGTTTAAAGAGGAACCATTTCAAAATGAGAACTCAAGCTCCAAAAAAAGTTTTTGATGATAAATTTATTAGAACTGTCCTAATCCAACTTGTTTTTGTATCTGCTGAAACATTCTTGTAGCAACACATTGGAATTCTTTCTAGATTTCACACCTTTCACTTGAGAGAGGTGGTAATGGCAGATCTATAAAACTAAATCATAGCTTTGCAGACTAATACATCTTGAAGTAGTTTTTTTTTTTTTTTTTTTAATGTGGCATATAGTTGAATAAAACTGGATGTCACATTGTTGTAATAATGAGACGTTTTGAGATGGTCAAAGGTTAAAAGTGCATCAGTGATAATCGTAACAGTCACAAATTACTCAAATGTGGCGATGAGTTATTAATCCAAAAGTTAAAAGTTTTAAATAAACTGGTTTACATTCAAAGTTGCTAACTATTCCGTTCATTTGACAAATTAATTAAATGGCCATATATATAATAAAGTATGAAATATTATTGACAAATTAATTTTAATACAATGTGCTTAACACAATTAGTTTCACTTGTGTTTAAAGCCACGATAACAGTGAAGTGACCTGATGCAGCATTTTAACACAAACCTGCTAGTCAGTCAATAACAAGTGGTCACGCATAATCACCCGAACTTGTCATTAAGGAAGCGACAACACATACTTGAATGTTTAGTATGTAATCAGACCTCTGCTCTTGCATTTTTGCAGCCTCCTACAAGTCGTTTTTCCTCATCAATTCTGAAAACATGAATTGCTGCTGCAAATATTTTTCTTAAAATATCGTCTGAAAATCTGTCAAACTCCAGTCAGGAGTTAATACGAACACTTTAAAATTCTGAAATGTCTTACCAGAGTAGAGAATGCATGTGATGGGAGCAGCTCCATCACCTTGGCAACCACCTCCAGACTCTGACGTAGGTACCTTTGCCACTCAGTCTGTTGCTATAGTTACAAAAAGAACATTTTAAGTAATGCAAACATCTTCTTTAGAAAAGTGTGCATCATTTTAAATAAAGAATAGTAAAAAAAAATTTGTAAGCTTGTAAAATTTACATTTGCTGCCACAATGCAAATGATCTATTCATTCATGTAAAATATTCTTACATCATCATCCAATGTATCATCATCCAGCTCTTCCAACTGGGCCTGGTTGTATCTGAACTGTATGCGATTCAGAACTTCCCTTAACAAAAGAACTAGGGCATCTTTGTACCTGTTAAATCAAACACGTACATTTTACAACAGCAATTTCAGAAAAAACAAAAAGAACAAAAGAAATATAACAAAGAATATGGTATGCTAGATTTGTCATAATATCTTGAATGTGTGTGTCACATTAATGCCATCAACACTGGCTCACTGGGTTTTTTCATGTCATCAAAGGAACTCACCTATTAAGGACACTTTCTCTGTCTGCAAGTCTGCTTTTGATTTTGGTTGTTAGAAAATCCAAAAATACACTCCAAATGTCCAAACAGGCAAAGTATCCCTCATGGGTAGGCTGAAAAGAATGAATAAAATGCTAATTTAATAAATATGAATCAACACTGCTGTGTACTGGTTAAACAAATGACTGATTGGCAAAAACTGTTTTTACCTGATTGAAAGTGTACTTGAAAAGGAGGCCGAGAAACTCTACAATAGGGAACCGAGGACTTGACTCAATCCTCCTCAAGTGAACACTGACAAACAGGCGCAGAAAATCTGTGAACTTTTCCAAGTAACTGCAAGATTTGAGAGAATAAATTCGTATAAAACATTGACCACCACATACATTCTGTTTTAATACTTACTGTACAGTTTATGTTGGCCAATATTTAATATCCTAAAAGGCAAAGTGCACGGTCAGCTTATCTAATAGTAAATTCAATTTTGACTAAACATTGCATTGACTAACTTCAAGACCACTACATTGAGTTTGATAGTGTCTCATGGATGAGATTAAATGGCAATCTATGGCTGATGTCTGCGACAGCCAAACAGACTATCAATAAAGGGTCTGCAGTGAATCAAATGTTATTTTTCCTGGCTTTATGGACTTTCAAAAACATGCTCTTTTTTTGTACTGCACTCCATTTCCCCTGCTTTGTTTTGTAACATAGCACAGGGAGCCTGAGGGTGACACTTCGTTTCTAAGATTTTGGTGAATAAGGATAAACATACCATGTGTGAATACATAATATTATTCATTTTGATTAACCCATTAATAATTTAGATTTTTGGGCATTATAAACTTAGTTTTAAATAAAAAATAGCTAATAGGTCATATGGCAACGTTTACAATCAAGAATGATAAGTTATTAAAACCAAGCTGATTAAATATAAAACATAACTGGACCACAATGACATGAAATTAGTCTCAGGAGAGATCAAAATAATGCAATTCAAAGTCATTTTAAAGTTAGTTAATATGGCACTTATTCAGACATGGACAGAAAGCGTTAGTGTAGAGAACAGCAGTCATGTTGGCTACGATGAAATATGACTGCTAATTAGGTTTGAATGTAACAAACTAAATATAACCAGTTCACTAAGTAAAGATACATTTTCATACACTTTAATATGCGCCAACACCAGTGTC
>JAOXYM010000022.1:9662276-9672465 GCA_028567055.1 Leptatherina wallacei
CTAATGTTTGTATGTAAAGCACCTTGAATTGTCCTGTACATGAAATGTGCTATATGAATAAACTTGCCTTGCCTTGTGAACAACTCCAGAAAAATTCCAACTTATATTAACTACATGTTCTGTAAAAAACAACAACAAAAAAACTACAAACCAACTTCACTGCTTGGATGAGAACAGCTTTAGAAACAGTTCCATCAAGGAGCCATAAACATAGATTGCTGAGAGTTGGCCAACCCTCAGCATTCAATGTGTTGTAACAATAACCAAGCAAATTCAACCCTTTTTATTCTTACAATATAAGGTCTTGCATGTAAGTTTCCTTCTTTCTTCATAAAGCATATTTGTAGTGTGTACTGTCCTAACTATCTAAATCCCTAATATCTATAAAGTAAAATACAGTTTTGAAGATGTTTTATGAATACAAGTGAGAAAGATACTTTTTCCAGCAAAACTTCAGATTATTTAACAACACATTCAGTACAACAGAAGCTGTGGTTTTGAAGGTTCTTATCAATGCAACTTCTGCATCACAGACACCTTTTGTTAAGTATCTAACACATCATTTTTATCACGGTTAGTGACGATCAAAAGCTCTCACTAAACCTTTCAGTGACAGAAAAGACGACAGCGGCGCTTACCTGAAGGGTGCTTGTAAAGAAATCGTGGTAGAACATTGGCCAGTCCTGGCGCCCAATGTCAACAATGACTTTGCAGAGTTTGTTGCGGATGAAGTACGGCACAGATTTGTGCTGAGCAAGTAAGAGTTTGGGCAGACAGCTGCGAATCTCCATCTTGTCTTGTGAAGCTACACCAATCCACATTTTGTTCACCAGGTTCTAAAGACGAAAAGTGAAAATCTGTTGTCAAATCTGTATCCAAAGTAAACTACGCACTTATACACAACAGATGCAAATAATCCGTCTTATCAGTAATTACTTTAAATAATTATGTTACAGGAAAAAACAAATAAATACTTCTTAAAATATAAAATGTACTAATATTAGAGAGGAAAAATTAAACAACCAAAAAAAATTCTCATTACGATACGCCTCTTCCTGTGTTGTGTGTGTGTGTGTGGGGGGAACAAACAACAAAATCCTTTTGTCTGAGAATTATCTTCTTATTCACACACACTATGAACTTAAATCTATCCACGGGACTTACTTCAAATACTGTGAGGCTGTACATCATTACATATTCATTCCGAGTATTGGAGAGGAAGAACAAGCAGTGGCGCCACGCTCCTGTCTGCTGCGCAAAGTTATTCAGCAGCTCCTCTGCAGAAAAAAGGAAGCACGTACAGTCTCCGTCAGAGGTACATGAGACTGTAGAACTTTGCTTACAGACAAACTGAAAGTTATAATGTGCTACAACGGAAGTGTATTTAAACTACGCAAAAAAAACATACAGAACACTAAACAACTTCAAGTCACAAACTGTTCTACTAAAGGGAAAAAACATCTGGTATACACAATAGTACTTTCTTACAGACAGGCTTGCAGGTTCTTAGCAGCAGGTGTGTGCCAAATGTGTAAAGGCCATGTAGGGGGCAGAGTATTGCATAGAAAACCTCAACTATTTGGCATTTATAATGAATGCATATCGTGTTTCTGTGTAAGAATGTTAGAAGCTCTGCAAACTTTATTTATTTATTTTGGTCTGTATTCAATAGCTACAAAAGAGTCAACAACAGGAAATGATGATGAGGAGGAGGGATTGACATGCAATAATGGTCCGGTTGACCTAAATTTGAACAAGTGGTGGCTGATCGGGTATCTTTTGTTGCAGATGATCTTAATTTCATATATAATTTACCTATCTGAGAAATCCTACAGATTTTATCATTAAAAATAATCAAATAGCACAGCTGGCCAACCTGCCCAGCTAAACCTGAGCCAAGTAAATGTAATTTCTGGCGGAAAAAAAAACAGGATGCTCACTGGATGCACAACATCTTACAGGTCTGAATCATTTTCTTACAAGAGGTGGACAAAGAAAAGTAACAAGCTTTTCTGGTTAACAGAGTTATTTCTAGCTATCTTTTTATGTTTGAGAAACTTTGATGAATAATGTAACTTGTAACCTGCTGTATTTCTCTTTTTTTAGTATTGTCATATTTTCCATTGTCGCTCAGGTTGACAT
This sequence comes from Leptatherina wallacei, assembly GCA_028567055.1. Taxonomy (NCBI): domain Eukaryota; kingdom Metazoa; phylum Chordata; class Actinopteri; order Atheriniformes; family Atherinidae; genus Leptatherina; species Leptatherina wallacei. The sequence goes on from JAOXYM010000022.1 coordinate 9,664,419, forward strand.
TGCTGCAAATGTGTGGGTCTATTTAAGTACCCACATATTTGCGTATTTAACTAACAAACAGTTCTTTTGTTTCCTTTTTAAAACTAACACTAAATCATGTCTGTGCAACAAATGATCATCTGAAATCCTGTTAATGTCTCCTTTCTCCCCAGTTGAGACATCGATTATTTGGTGAATGTGCTCTCTGTATCTTTCCAGTATTCAGCCTGCCATGAGCACAATAATAATGAAATCACATGATTTTTAACTAATTCTGAGGGGAGAATTGTGATACAGATCATGCATTGTCATTCTACCTCAAAAGACTGTTGTATGATCTTTTGGCCCACCCCTAACTTAAACCGTGAAGAATTATGTGGTAAAGGCAGAAAACCATGAGCTTCCCGGGATGCACATTAAGTCTTACATTACTACACTTTTTAGTGCTCTGGTGGAAGCACAAGCCCGAAGATTTGGGGATAACTCCCTTACCTCTAATGTGCTTAATTATGCTTTATAAAAGGTCAAACTTACCAATTTCCCTTTTCCGCTCATTTGTTGTGCAGCTGTGAAAGAACTCCGTCATCAGGTTCTCTAACGCACGTAGCGATCCCTCCTCTGAAGCCTAAATGATAGATTTAAGTACAAACAGATGAACTTGATGAAATTCAAAACACAAACCAATAAATATTGAATTTTTGTTGATTAAAAAATATCAGTTGAAAGATTAAATCTGTCAGAAAGAATGTCCAACTGCAGAAGAAGTGCCTCTGTCTGACACGTTACAAAATTCATCTTCATAGTAAGGAACTCTATGCATTACCATGATGTATTATGAATCTGTGCAGTTATGTCAATTTATTAAAGGTTTGTTTGCTAATAATGAGATCTAGGTAACTGCATGGCAGGTATATATACTGTATCATCTGGCTCACCAGGTTCATTTAGTGTGCTGTAAACAAGCCTACCTTCACATGCCCACACCTGCACATTTTATGGTTTTATCGTCTCCAGTGTCACAAATATCACCAGTTGGTGTAGGCGTTTTTTTTTCTCCCCCTCACAGTTTCAAGGAAATACAATTTAAAGCTGCGATCTGACTTTCTCACGTTGAGGAAGCTGGGCCCTGCCTTGCAAATGCATGATAGCAAAGTGAGACTTTGAAGACCAGTCCCTGTAGCAGGCAGGTCTGAATTCCTCAAATAAGCCACAACTTGCCGAGACTAAGCACTACTCAAAACAAATATTCGGTTTTGCAAGATGGGCGTCTTGTACCATGAAATGGCCCAACAACCTGTCGCATCCCGCAAAATAGCTGGCATTAAACCGTTAGATAACACGAGTCATGACGATCCTCAGCACGTTCACGCAAAGACTTTACGTAAAGAATATTCACCAGGTTCTTATGTTAAAAAATAAGTAAATAAAAATGAAATGGTCAAGTATTAGTAAGTAGATCAAACAGTATAAACAAAACATACAAACACATTTTTTTTGTTAATAATGCATGTTAAATGGTACCTACCATATTCAATTGGCTCTGGAGCTTTCTTCAGGTTAGTTAGTCGCTGATTAATTACCGTAAGAAGCCAACATTGGTTATCTTGCAAGTCTGTAGCTAACGCTAGCTGAGGGGTTGCTGGCTAACGTTACCGCAAAGGGTATTCTTCATGGTTTGCTCGACTGATTAGTTTGATATTCTGCATACAGGCTATTGAAGCTAAAATTAAAATGACACCAAGATAATTAATTATAGCTTGTTCAAATAAAACGTGTCCTCGATTATCAAATAAATAAGCTCAACATTGAATCAGCCACCTCAAACTGATAGGTTAGCTGTATTGTCGTTTCAAGCCAATTACATTTACCGTTATGTTGACTTTTCGATCTTATATACGTACAAAATCGACCAAACGTCGACCTCTTCAGTACTGGTTAAATGTCCCGCATTACTTAGCCTTTAGTGTCAGCCATTTCGACGATAAATTACCCAGTAGCTAACGTTGCAGCGGATGGCTAACCAGTTAGCTTTTCTAGAAGGAGGAAGGCATAGTTTTCGTTAGCTAGATGTCACCCGTAGGCATGCTTCTGTGGTTGTTGGTCACGACAGCTTGTTTTTACCCTTTCTAATTTCAAAGCGGGCGAATATGCATATCCACGTTAAATATCTTACAGATTTGTTAGAACAGTAAATAATACAATACACGCTTATTCCTGTTATTCCCCCTTTCAAAGCTCAGGGCGGCTCAAGCCTATAGCTAGCTGCAGGTTAGGGTCTGCTTCGCAACTTCCTCTTTTGACACAACCAGCGCAGTCAGCTTGTGTCAAAGTACTACATCAATAGCACCATCTCCGGTTATCTTTCAAAGTACAGCATTTCCCACAAATAATTGACATAAAATCAAGATCAAATTTTAGATGCTAGAAACATTGACCTGAAATAAAGGTAATGCCACTTAAAGTAACATATGATAACAATAAAACGGAGAACTTTGACTTGCTCAGACGGGTGTGATTAAAGAAGGAAATGTTTTGTGTGAAAAAACAACCTGAAAGTGCAATATAACTAGTAACTTAAACTGACAGACAAATGTAATAAAGTAAATATTTCCCCATTTAAAGACTACGTAGTAGAAACAGGAAGTGCTTCATAAAAGAAAGATCATAGTACAAGAGCCTCATATCGACTTGGTACTTAACAGTAAATGTGTTTAGAGTAATTCTACCAACTACTTTTCAAACTGAATCAAATTAACAAATTGAGTCAAAATTTGTAGTCTGTATGAGAAAAGGAATTTTATCATAAATACATAACAAACATCTTTAAACTATAATTTACAGATCAAGATAAGTGCATGTATGTTATATCATGTGTATGTAGATATAAGAAAAACTATAGGCCTACTACAAATTTTAATTAGAATAAGTAAAACACTTGTTCATAATTAATAATCTTGAATACACATTAGAAAAATAATAAATTAACTGATGTTCCTTTTTGCACCCTTTATACACTTATAACCACTTGGGGTTCATGGATGCATTATACTGCATTCATGCAGTTTCCCCTCGGGGATCAATAAAGTATAATTCATCAATTCATTCATTCATACTCACTTTACAAGACACAATGGACAGTTACCTTTAACTTCGCATAAAAAGCATTTCCACTTTCAGTTATCAGCATTACATTCTTCTCCCTTTGGGAAAATAGCGGCACCATAAAATTTAACATACAAGTTGTCTAATTATACAAACCTAAATCCTACAAACTCAGGCCACAGTGTAAAATGCTCATTTTAAAAATATGCAGCAATTCTTACATTTACTTTGAGTTTTAAGTCACTGCAGAGATATTTTATTCTTGTCTAGTCAACTATTTCATTTGTCAATATGTCCTTTCCTGCATTTCAAATTTGCAGTTTTTGTCAAAGAGTGGAAGTAGGGTTAACACCTTTCAAAACTTTAGTGATGACTGTTTTCTTCTTATAATCAACAGGTTATTTATATTATCACTCTAGGAGGGAAAACAACATGGAGCATCCATGTTTCTTCAAGAAGATCCTTCTTCCTTGATAAGTTTATTGTCAGGATCACTCCTTGTGACTAAGGGCTTATCATTTTGCTTTAAGACATGCTGTCTTTGTGCATGCATGCTATATGCCCAAGCTCTGTCCACACCATGTCCTTCCATCCTGCAGGGTTTCCAGTCAGGGAAGGGAAAACGACCAGCTACCACTAAGGCGTCATCGGGAAGCTCGGCCTGTAACTTTTCCTGCAATAATGAAAGCTAAAAACAAGAGAACAATAAGAAAATGTGACACCAATAATGTATCTGAATGCAGCTGCATCTTAACTATGTGCTATCAGACTGTTCCTTGATTATATTGCTAATTATCTAAAATATAATATCATGCAACAAGTTCATAGTTGTAAGACTCCTTCTAACTAGTTTTAACCTTAAACAACTTCACAAATAATTCAGACAAAAGGCTGCATTTCTATTGATAAAAATGATCAAATAAAGTATGCTAAAGCTCAGGATTAGTGTGGTGCAACTTCAAATGTATTTAAAGCCATCGCAACAAATAAACATAAAGAGCTTTCAGTTTAAAGACAGAGATGAGTTTCTATCATGCCTACAAGAGATGCACCACTACTGTCGCAGTTTCTAGCTATATATTAATTTATTTTTAATATTACTCAATATTTTTAATTGTATACATTACTCACCACGCTGGGAGCCAAAAACACTGTGATATTCTTGCATTTTGACAGGTCAACCTGTGATGAGATACAAATGAGAATGTTAATAAACTAGAAATTCCAAGTCTAACCATTTCTATTATTAACACCCTTGATGCACTTATCATATTGAAAAAACAACAACCAACCAACCAACCAACCAACCAACCAACCACAAAGTATTCAAATTACTTTATTGAAGGTTGAGGTAACCAAAAAATGCATTCTCTGACCTGTATATGTTGCTACTCTTTAATATTTTGTGTTATTTTCATACTTGTGTCTTTTTAAGTTTTGCTTTTTGCACTCTGACACACTTAAGGTTGCACATGAGTTTGACAGATTAAATACAAAACAACTTGGGTAAGGTTGATTTTGAATACAATGCTTGTCCAAAAAAAAAAGTAATTACCAAAAAACAAGGTCTTACACTAATATTTCGTTGGACCGCCTTTAACTTTAATTAAGGCACACATTCGCTGTTTCGGTAAGCTTCTGCAATGTCACAAGATTTATTTCCAATCCAGTGTTGCATTCATTTTTCACCAAGATCTTGTTTTGATGATAAGAAAGTCCGACCACTGCACAAAGCCTTCTCCAGCACATCCCAAAGATTCTCAATGGTGTTAGGTCTGGACTCTGTGGTGGCCAATCCATGTGTGAAAATGATGTCTCATGCTCCCTGAACCAGTCTTTCACAATTTTAGCCCAATTAATCCTGGCATTGTCATCTTGGAATATGGCCGTGCCATCAGGGAAGAAAAAAATCCAATGATGGAATAACCTGCTCATTCAGTATATTCAGGTAGTCAGCTGACCTCATTCTATATGCACATAATGTTGCTGAACCTGACCAACTGCAGCAACCCAAGATCATAGACTGCCTCCACTGGCTTGTACAGTAGGCACTAGGCATGATGGCTGCATCACTTCATCTGCCTCTCTTCTTACCCTGAGGCTCCCATCACTCTGGAATAGGGTAAATCTGGACTCATCAGGTCACATGACCTTCTTCCATTGCTCCAGAGTCCAATCTTTATGCTCCCTAGCTAATTGAAGCATTTTCCTCCAGTTAGTCTCACTGATTAGTGGTTTTCTTATGGCTACGCAGCTGTTCAGTCCCAATCCCTTAAATTCCCTTTGCATTGTATATGTGGAAATACTCTTACTTTCACTATTAAACATAGCCGTGAGTTCTATTGTTGTTTTTCTTCAATTTGATTTCAACAAATGTTTAAGTGACCACCGATCATGATCATTCAGGACTTTTTTCCGGACCCCATTTATCGCTGGAAGACAATGGTTTCCTACAATCCTTACAGTTTTTAATAATGCGTTTAATAATGTGTTGCCCAATTTTAGTAGTTTCTGCATCTCATTAGATTTTTTTCTGCCTGATACATGCAAATGATTTGACCACATCTTAAAACAGATCAACATCTTTTCCACAGCCATGGGATGTGTCTTTCCACATGTTTGTTTAAGAAATGAAAAGTTACTCGTTGCATTAGTTGTGATTAAATAATTTGTTGCCAGCTAATAGATGATTACACATACAGTAATTATACAATAGGAGGCTTGTATCTATTTGCTTAGCTAAATCCAGGTGGTGACTTTTTTTGGCCAAATAATTTGTATTGTATGAATATACTGTATAAATGAGAGGAAAAGCTTGTGCAGAAACTCACAAATGCCCAGGCTGGATTAGTTCACGCCTGCATATTGTCAATAAACTTTTAAATTTGTGAACATGTGACCATGTCATTTTTTCAGCCTTTATTTTCTGTGATTGGGCCCATCTGTATCTCCTACTATTATTTTGTTGCTGCAATCTATGTGATGGAGGGTTTAACAACTCTGACAACTTAGATGGTTGTCTTACTAATGCTTAAGCACAAGTGAAAAAAGGTAAAAACCTTCCAGAGATCTTCTCGTCGGTATGACACAGTGCCATGGTGACCCGCTCTCCAGGCATGAAACCGGGCTAGGCGAACAAGCCAGGGGTTGAGCTCATAACCAACAGCAGGACTGAAACCATGCCGATGGGCTTCCAAGACCTCAAGGATTAACAGTGACAACAATTGAAACCTGTTACTAATCAGTGCAAAAAAGACCCAAACAAACAAAAAAAAAGATCTTCTCATACTTACAATACGACCATCACCAGATCCCAAATCCACAAGACTTCCACTTCGATCTCTCATCAATGTCATCACATTTAGTACTTGAGCTTTGCTGGCAGGAATGTAGGGGACCTGAAGAAAATTTTAAAGAACTAATGAGAAAAGGAGAGATGTCTCAAGTCTTTCACATGTACACAGACATTTCTGAGTCCTTTCACACATTACCTGAAGCCTCAAAGGGACCTTACGAAAGCCCGGCTGAAGAATTCCCACCCACATAGCATATACAGCCAGTCCAGTGCCAGCACCAATCTGAGCAACACCCCAACCTCCAAGGTCCCTGGACTTGAGTTCAAAAGGGACCTCATCCAGCGCGTCGTCGTCCATTTCTGTATGAAATGTACAGTGTGGGGTCTAAGTAGATCTAATTAAGTAGAATATATAACATATATAACACTTAAACAGACCAAAAATATTCTGAAATTAATGTTATAAAATTATTTATTCTGAGAAAGAGTGGTTTGTTTTATCCACCTCCTCCTTACACATGCAGACATTTGGTTTTTTTCTTCTTTTTTCAGTTTTCTCCCTTCTACACTTATTACAGTGTTACATCAGATCTTTGGAACACTTTGTGAAATTTACACTTATTTGTAAATAATCACATAAATAATATTTTGTATTTTATGTAAAACATATTTTGTACAGAACTGCTAAGTTTTTGTGAGTTTATTTAAACCTTTTCCCAAGGATTGCATCGTTGTAACTCGTCCATTGCCGTGCTTTGTAATAACACAAATTTCATTTGAGGGACAAATACAGGATTTAAAAAAATAATAATTGGGTGAATGTACAGTTGATAAGTGATTGGTGGGTTTCACACAGTAAAAAACCATAGTGACATACTTGAAACTGTGATAATTCGGTAAATGCGGTTAGATTTGTGCAGTTTTACTGGAAGTGACAGTTTTGGACTCATCTTTTATTACATCCCGCATTGGTGTTCATTTCTAGCTAATAGTTTTTATTACACGAGACATTTGCCAAATTTATTAATGAGGTACTAAATGTATATTACAATTATTGGGGAATCCAGATTTTTTTCTTTTACTTTTCTCAAAACTACTTTGATTTCTACCTCACATGAACGACATTATGAGCTTCCCTGATGTTGGTACACACGGACAGGTGGCCAACAGCTTGCGGGGTCACATAGACGCGATTCTTACTTTGTATCCAGAAATGTTGTCACACGGGGGGAAACAAAAATAAATCACACAGCATCTACAAAAGCTCTGTTTTCAACGAACACCATACTTCTGAACGTCAATGAAAATAAACAACGTGTTAAAATGAAGGTTTCAACATCCGAATGAAAATTGACCTGCAGGAGGGCAGGCGGACATATTTGCTTGTAGAGCCGGTTCCTCTGCGAAATATTCCGTGTATCCGAATGTTAACTTTAGTTCCGGAAAGACTCAGTGGAGTTAAATTCTCACCCAAATGGCTAAAGCCTGCAACAATATTTGACAAACTACTTTATACATTTGTAAATCAAAGGTAGTTACATACCGATTTTGTCCTCAAAGATAAGGGTCTGAATTGATTTGGTTTGACCTAAAGCCCGTCCCGTCCCGTCCTCTTCCGCTTATCCGGGGTCGGGTCGCGGGGGCAGCAGCTTGAGCAGGGAAGCCCAGACT